>JAPDSC010088243.1:67343-82949 GCA_026290005.1 Latrodectus geometricus | reverse complement strand
TATGTCCCCTGGGCACAGTTTATGTCTTTAATTTGGACAATTTGAAGCCAATCAGTTCCTCGTAACGATCTGGTGCAGTCTCATGAATGTCAATGATTATTTGAGCAAATGTCTGCAGGCACCGGAAATTTTGGAGGACAGCTTGAGTCAATTATTTTGATCCTCTAGCTTTAGGTCAATAGTTTTATACCATTAATGTTCCTTGGCAATTGAAGATTGATGTAATAAAAGAGAAAATGTTCCGTTTGACATTTTCCTGGGAGAATATTGATTGCAATTTTTAAAAAGAAAATACACAGCCCATGAATTTTTTTATCCTATTTTTATGTAAATAATAAACATTTATATATATATATATATATATATATATATATTTCAATCAAAATAATCATATAATCTTAAGCAAATATTATTAATAATTGTACATTTAATGTAATTATACACATTATTAATTTTAAAAATAATCAAAATAATCTTTCTTTAAAGTTAAATTTTAATATATATATATATATATATATATATATATTTATTAAAATTTGTTAAAATTTAACTTAAAAGAAAGATTATTTTGATTATTTTTAAAATTAATAATATATATAGTTACATTAAATGAACAATTATTAATAATATTTACTTAAGATTATATTATTATTTTGATTGAATCATGATACAATCGTAATGACTAAATGAATGGTACAAAATATGCGAGATATATTTTATAAAAATAATAATGCAGTGTTAAAATTAATGACAACAAAATAACTTTTGGTAACAATAATTATTCCCATTAAAGTCAGTATAATAACACAAGCGTTTAATGTCATTAAATTATTTAATAAATTTTATTTTTGAGTAATATCCGTCACAGAAAAAAGTTGCCTCTAATAGATTTTAATAACTTTATGAATAAAGACGCTATCTATATACTTCAACTAACTTAAAGGAAGTATTAGGTATTAGTGATCAATAATTTAAGTAGGCTAAACACTCAGAAACATAAAAATCGAGAACTAGTTAATTAAAAAGTGTCTAACTTGTCATGCTCTTTTCCGAACGAATTTATTCAATCGGAAGTTTCGAAAACATTGAAAGAGACGTATAATATTAGATGAGTTTTTTTTTCTTCCATGGACTTTTAGAATCTTAGTCAAGCTTTGGGCAACTTTCAGATTCTTGGTTGGATAAAATAAGATGACTTCGTCAATGTCAACCCAAAGTTATTTCTATATTGCAGATTTTTTTACTCAGACTAATTTTCTGGAGGTTGGTAGAAGAAATTAAGCATGAACACTATGACGCGAACTTTGATTTTTTAAAGTAATTAAATACACAGTCTTTAATGCGACTTCCAACATGGCGGTAAGGGTTGTGTGAAAGAGAGAAAAAAAAGAAATTGTTCCATCATCATCAGAGAAGAATGATGAGGGAATAGAAAAGGGAAGGGGAAAAAATAATCATGAACTACTTATGCTGAAAGTAAACATCGGTTTAAAAGTCTTTCCAACGCACCAGTGATCTTTTTAATTAAGAGGTTGTCGTGCGTTCTTTATCAACACACCGACAGCTCACCAAAATATTTCGAGTTATTAAAAAAATTGTTTTTATATATTCATTTTCATATTAGCCGTCGGCACTTTATTCTGGTAAAATAATTTCCACATTCCAGATTAAAAATAGCCCCCTTTTCGAAGTTTCTGTTTTATTTTTCGAATTTCAATGAATGTTTTTCTTAATTCTGTCGATATTGTTTCTAGCTTCAACATATTAAATTTACTTTTTTTTTATAAAAAAGTAGGAATTTATATTGGGCATGTATTCTTAAATATTAGTTTGAGTGTTCATGTGGTCGTGTCTTTGAAATTAAAGTCTGCTTACACATCTTCGGACGGTAATAGATATTTAATCAAACTTTTTTTTTAGTTTATTATAATTTTATTGAAATATCTTGTTTTTTTATTTCGTAAAGATGTGCATTCAATTTTACTTGTTTAAAAAATCTAAAGAAATTAAGTTTCTCTCTGATACATTTTACTTTTCTTATAGTCTTTTATTTCAAGATGTGTTTTGCATTGTGTTTTTTATTGCTAGAAATCGTTGTAGAAATTGCCAATTTTATGTGATAGCACATAAACTGAACTATAAAAATCCCTTGACTCTCATTGCTTGAAATAATTATTGGCAGATATATCATTCAAATCTTTGAATTCTCATGGCTTTCAAGAATTAAAATTTAAAACGAATATAACATAATTTTTCTATTAAAATATTTTTCAGCCTGATTATTTAAAAATCATTACATTAAAGGTTGTTAATAAAACAATTGCTTATAATATCTGAAGTAACATACACATATTTTCATTCATAATCATTTCGACGAATGATTTTATAATTCATGAGCATAATAATTTATTTATCTTTTAAGAATTTTTAAAATTTGTTATATATATACAGAAGTATTTATTATTAGACTCAACCACATAATATTTTTTTAAATTCTTCATGTCTTATATAATAGTTTTCAATAACTACAACGATAAAATGTTTATCTCTTTATTAATTTAGTGGAATTTACTGATTTTTGAGATACATTAATTATTTATTATATTTATTTTAAAAGTTGGCAACACAATATTTCTTAGCAACCAGCAAGAGAATTTAGCAAATGTTTTGTTCTTTATGCAATTACTGCAAACTATTAGTTTTTATTTTGATTTGTTTTCAGATTTAAGGTTAAATTACTAATTATTTTTTTAAAATTTTGTGTTAATAGATAGAAATAAAGTTATGTTATACAGAATATAAATTAATTTAAGAGTTTATCGATTACATTGTTTAAAAATGAAAAATATACAACAGTGGCCTGAATCCAACATTTATTAACTGAAACTAATTATTACCAATGATAAATTGGTAAAGAAGTAAAAATATCCGAAAAATCAGTGAATACGATTAAAATTTTTTTCAAGAACAAGGAGTTATTCTCAAAACAGAGAAGAAAATATATAAAATCAATAACTTCATGAAGTAAGAGAAAATTGACGAACTTGTCTTTCTAAAACCCAAGACTTAAATCAAAACAATTGACTGTTCGAATGATGCAAGGTGAAGTTAACATTGCCTCAACTTCAGTAAGAAGAATTTTGGCTGCATGACAACCACGGAAAAAAAGCCAAAATTACGCCAAAAATGTCTAAATCATGAATTTCTTGGGCTAAAAGTGTTGAACAGGAGTCAGAAAATGAGTGAGAAAAGGTTAAAATCTAATATATTGTTCTTTAATGCTCTTAATTCTATTAAAATTACTAGTAAATGAAAACTCCCTAAGTTGAGCTTGGATTTATTTCGTTTATAGTTTGATTTTTTTTCTTTTACAACAGTTTAATTACTTTGTTAAAAGTTTTATTAAATTCCAGGTGTGTTTTAGTGATGAATCCATGTTTCAAAGTTCTAATGAATGTGGACAATATATCCTTAGAAGAGCATTAAAGGAGTTCAAACCTGAATTTGTCGAGGAGAGAGAGAAACGAGCAGATGTGGTGTGTGTTTTCCGTATATGGTATAAGTTTTCTGTTCATTATAGAAGATAGATGGCTCAGGTTGTCTGTATATTATAGAAAAAACTCTGAAGTAGGAATATCCCAATATAAAAAAATTCTGGAAACACGTTTTTAAACCCCAAGTAAAGGATTGATATCAAAATGGTGCAAAATTTCATGCTTAACAAAGCAACCTATCACAATTTAAAAAAAAATTGTAAAATGTTTGCAAGAAAAAAAAAATCCAAATATTTTCATGGCTTGAGAACAGTCCATACATGAATCCAATTGACAATTTATGAACGATTGTCAAGAAAGAATTTAAAAAACAAAAGGCAACAACAAAGCAAACAATAATTTAAGATTTCATCATGAATATGGCATCACGCTGTAGAAATAAAAGAAACATAAATTCTAGTCAAGAGTTTGCCGGAAAGAGTTAAAATGCTCATTACGAACAAAGGAATATGCATTATTGTCTGAGAAAAATTAATGAAAAATAAATTTTACTAGAAATATCTAATATTTTGAGAAATACCGTCTACACGTTTATAATACAAACAAGTCGTATATACAAGACGCTCATCAATATGAAAAGTGAAGCATTTTTCTGGTTTCTCGAAATTCTAACCGAGAAAAATAAATATTCCAGAAAACAAATGCCATCATCTTTTTAGCCAACTATAATGGCAGCGGGTACATAACATATGCCTAATGACACACACGAAAACAAGAGCCGAAACCGTTGGTGGTATTTGAGAAAGAAAATAAAACAAGAAGGCGAGTCGTCGACGTGGGTCTCCAGGGTGTAACCAGGACCTAGCGGTGCTCTTTTTCTTGTCACGCAGAACATAAATATCAACAAGTTATGAGGTGTGTTCGAGGATTTAGCGTGTTCTACTTGTGCCTCCGACTCCACTACTGTGTAGAATGTAGGGATTTTTGGTTTCAGAAACTGTGGAGAGGAGTCATTAGGGAAATGTATTTATTTATGCGAGTTTATCCCTATGGTCGATTACACATGTAAGCTAATTAACCAATAATTCCCTGTTATTATTTCAAATTTTGTCTTAGGGAAAACTCACTTTTATAAGGAAAGGATTTTTTGGGAAGTATTAAAAAGGCAAACTTGTAATATTAAAAAGCACAAATTATATTCTACTTCACTTGAGCACACACATACACATTTTAAAGTACTGTTTAGTTTGCAATATATTGCACAGTACTGTACAAAATCATTGGAAAAAATACAAAAAGTATTAAATTATTAAATTTAAAACTATTATTAAATAAAAGAATCATTGCCATTTTAATAAATAAGGAGCAAATACTGAATGTTTTCAGATCCCTGAATGGCAAAACCCCATTTTCGCTTCTAAAACAAAATGTTTTCCTCCTTTTTCAAATAATAAAAACATGTTTTAGTTAAGTTAAAAACGCAAGTCCTTTATTATACAATAAAATCATTTTTATAATTTTTGTGTCATATATAATGGTAAAATTAGTTTAGGTTCAAACTAAGTTTATCAGTAGATGTTTTGAAAGCAGCAGCTTTAAAATAAATATTTGTCAGCATTTTTAAGGTACTTTAGAACCAGTAATCTATATTGGTATTGTAATAAAAATTATTGGTAAACCACATTTTCTTAAGATTTGCTTATTAAAGAAATTTGAATAATAGTAATATCATATACGGTTTCTTATATAGTTACTTTTCTTTATTCATTTAATTACCTTCAATAACTACTTTTAGTAACATGATAACATGAACTATCATAAAAATGTAATATGAACTACCTTAAAAATTTTTTAATGACAACATTAGGTTTCAGGTAGACTATAGTTTTTCATAAACTTTATCCTGTTCTTGCTATTTTTTATACTTTAAATCAAGTAATCTATTGATACCTTGATAGAAAAGATAATTAGAAGCCTCGCTATTTACAACGAATAGCTCATTGCAGGGGCTCTCTTTTGTTCAAGTCCGTCATTATGCTTGCTAATGTATAATATATATATATATATATATATATATATATATATATATAAACAAGACTGAGTTTTTGTTTAAAGATAAAAATTAGGAAGAAAATAAATTTTATTTGCCAAAAAATGGTGATTTAATAACTCAAATATACTCTATCTTTCAATGTGTTATTTACTTTAAATTTGATTCCAAAATTTTCAAAATATTTAATATTTCTTAAGGTTTTATAAAGAGATTTAAAATAGATTCAACATCTTGTAAATCTTTTTTATTTCTTGATCTTGATAAATAAAGACGGTATTTTTCTAGCGATATCCTTTGAAAGCTCACAATTAAGAGTTGTTCCAATCCGCAATTCAAAAGCTTGTGAGTTCGATTTCCAGCTGTATTTTTGGAATTCATTTTATATTCATGTTGGTGGGTCTTATCCACATCATTTTTGGAGATCATATTTGGGTGAAACTAGTTTTCATGGTAAAATTGATCTTTGAGGATCATACACTTCACTCATTGTTCTTCTGTAAATACAGCTATTATTGTTTGATATTTGCAATCAATATTTCGAAAAATTTAACCAATCATGTAATAGATTTGTTGGCTTATTCAAATTTCGTGCAGTTTCGTACTCAAAAAACATATAGACAAATATATATTTTATCAAGAATTTAGTCAATTATATATTACTATAAAAACATTATGGATAATTACAAACTATTTCATTAAGTCCTTTTGAATAGCTATCGTGAAAAGTAATTTTAACATTTATGATTTTGTAAGGTATTGCGTTATATATTAGTTATATCATTATGAATGAAATAAAAAAAAACGGTAGTAAAAAATAGAAAATAGTATTTTACATATTTCTTTATTTTTGATAATGTTTAGTGTAAACAGAAATAGTGAAAAATAATAAAGTAATCTAAAATTGTTTCATTCGCAACTTCTCTCGATAGAAAATGAGTACAATAAAATAAAAACTTTCTCCTTTGAAGTATCACAGAAAATGTTCAAATGTGTACAGTATTTTACCTGGAACTCTTTGTAGCTCGACTGTTACCAGATCGGCTTGCGCTTTATTAATCAGTTCAAAAAAACATGGTTTCCACTCCCATATTGGAAATAAAGGCTAAAGCAATAAATAATTCACCACCCGACTTGTCTAGTGATTAGTGTAACTGACTACGGATGGGGAGGACCTGGGTTCGAATCCCGACTTGGTCATGGATGTCCTTTCTTTTTCTCTCTCTGTGTTTCTTGTCCTTTCCTCAGATGATGGATGAATGAGGTCCACCCTATAAAACGGGTTTGTGTTGGTGTGGCGTGGGCGATGCTACTCGTACCTCCGTGAATTGGTTCAAAAGTGCCCACCGGGTAACGATAAAATGAGTAGAAGTTTCCGGCCTTGTTGCGGCAAATAGGCTAATGTTACTTACTTGCTCAAGGGTGCCCACCATTAAAAATAATAATAAATAATTCAAGTAGACAATATTAATAAACACTGCATTTTCAATTTAGGATTTAATTGCAAGAAATATGTATAAATATTTACATTGTATTTCATTTTAAATCAAAAGTATGCTACAAATATTGCTTACGTACCTAATTAAGTACAAAAACATAGTGTAGTCTGAGCAGTATAAAACAGAGAGCATTAAATGTGTTGCTCAAGTTTCGGTATGTTCAAATGAATACCACAATTTATTCTTCCCAAGGGCGTGACAATCTCACAAGCGCGTTTAAAAAAGCACACTGGAAAGTGTTTTAACACATTTTAATCCTCTTCACCATAAAACGCGCGTCATAAAATCCCAACTCCAATATCACACTTCCCGAAGGTGTGAAAAAGCTCCACTTGTAAAATAATTTATAGGAAAGGTAATCTTTTTCTTATCCTCGTATGTGAGAGATGCTTATGAAGCATGGCGATAAATTTGAAAGATCCGCCGTGGGTTGGTAGGGACATTTCTCGAGAATGTCCAACTAGGGTGCAGGAATAATTTGGAAAGGGCAGGGCAGCGCTGATTTTTTATGAGCCTACCTGTTTGCCTGGTGTCAGCTCGTTAGTTGGAAGCCCGCGTAATGGCGTGAACTAAAATCCACAAAAAAAGGCCTTGTTTGTCCGAAGTGTATAATAAGCCTGGTGTGAAAAAAAATTATAATGAAAGGAAAGAAAGTTAATCCAATGGTGATGGTTGGAGTTTGGAAGATTAATAAGCTGCAACTTATGACTGATATGCTATATTTTTTCCTTCAGGTGAATTATTTCTTTAATATTTTGAAAAGAAACAAAAGTAAAGATTTTGAAGATAAAAATTAATTTTAATTTTGAGAGTTATTAAGGGAATGGTAATCTTTTTTTTATTTTATTTTATTTATTTTTTTTTTACGAAACACAAGCAAAAATATATAAATAAATAATCTGAAAGATCCTTAATTTTTTAAGTATTTGAAGATTTAGAATTTTTATGAACATTCTAAATAATCATTAAAAAATTTTTCATAGAATTAAGAAAAAAAATTTAGATTTAGTAATAATTACAATTTTATATACATTCTATTTTGGAAAAGTAAAAATAATGAAACATATTGATTGATATTTTAGAAGAAACTCATGGAAAGAAAATCAGAAGGCTTAGTATTTTAGACGTGAAATTTGCTACTTGAAAGACATTTATAAGAAACTCTTATTGTCATCAACTGAAAAAATTTCCAATATTCTTGTAACGATATCCTAAAGCATCAGGTGATGATAAGAAAAAGATTATTTTCATCCTACCATTATGGTACTTTCCGATTTTACTCTAAAAAATGTCCAGAAAAAATCTCGCTAATGTCACAATTTGAGTTTTGCTCACACTAAACGTGGACAAGTAATAAAAACAACACCTTTATGAATAAAAATGAGAAATTACTTTAATTTTAAGGTAAGCATAATTTAGCAACAGCAGGTAAAATAACGTCCAAGATCATATGTTGCCACCACATGAAACTATTTAATAAATTTCAGAAAAAAATAATTTTTCTGTATGTGATTTAAAATGTTGAGGAAAATTATTTTTTGTTCCTCCAATTTGTCGATTCCCAATTTCAACTTTCAATATTTTGATGAACGTTGGATGTAAGTTGAACAAAGTTATAATTTGAGTTATTCAATGGTCGAAGTCAAAGTTCTTTTTTCATTTCAAAACAATAATTGGTATTATATATTTTAAAGTGTTATTAATATTTATACATTATAATTAAGCCACTATTTCTGATGATTTGATACTAAAGCGTATTATATGAATTTTCAAGTTCGCTACTTTCTGAAATGAATAGTTAGTACATTTTTGTGGTTGTTAAACGCATATCGAATGCATTTAATATTATGACATTTTATGTAATTCAAGACAATTGATATAATTCTAAGGATTGATGGAATTTTTTGTCAAAAATTGTGTTCAGAATATAAATAAAAAATATGCTTTCACTGCTTTTAACTGAAAGAGCTCGTGATATAGAAATAATAACGTTTGAAATAAATCGATCAAAAGAAATAAGACTACCACATGTGGCTTATAACAAAATTACGGAAGTGTTTAACGTTATCATAATTGTGAAACAAAATAAAAATTCGATGATATAAAATGTAGCAGCAAACTGGAAAAAGTAAATTTCATATACAAATCAATTTTTATGATGGAAGAAAGAAGGCAAAAATGAAGAAACCATGACTTTTAAGCTTCTTTGTTTTACTACCAATGTTAAGTTTTTAATTTTTCTACTTTTATTTGGTTTCCCTACAATTTTTTTGAGAAAAGAAAACTTGTAAAAATATTATGATTATGTGATTTGTCTTAATTTATGTGGCTTGGCATGTTTTCAAGAAATTTGGAATCGAAGGAATTTTTTGCTACTCCAATAGCTTGGGGATGCTTATAGAGAAGTAAAAATTTCAAATCTACGTATATTATCGATTCGGAGAATATAGGGAATATTCGGTATAAAGTAAGACAAGGCCATTAACATGTTATCACAGGAAACGTTGACAAATTTATATTTTTGATTTTGAGAGCTTTTATTAAAATTATAATCAATATTATATCAATCAGTTTATCTGTAGAGAAGATGGTTTTTCACAGCAGTCTTTTATTTCGGATTAATAAAATAATTTTAATTCACAAAATTTGAAAGTTTTTTTTATTTCTAATGACGGACACCCTTGGGCAAGTAAGTACATTAGCCCAGAAACTGCTACTTATTTTATCGTTACCCGGTGGACACCTGTGGACCAAGTCACGGAGGTACGAGTAGCATCGCCCACGCCACACCACCACAAACCCGTTTGTAGGGCGGGCCACATTCATTCATCATCTTAGGAAAGGACAAGAAACAGAGAGAGAAAAAGAGAAAGTACATCCATGCCCGAGCTAGGAATCGAACCCAGGTCCTCCCCATCCGTAGTCAGTTACGCTAACCACTAGACAGGTTGGGCGGCACAATGTTTGAAAGTTAAAAGCATAAAATTACTAATGAAACTTTCTGATCTATTAAAATTTTTCAAAAATCACAAATGTTTTGGGTTTTCAAAGTCACACAAATGTTTTGGGTTTGTCATCAATTTTATTATACCTAATAATTTGAAACAATAGGAAAAATTTTCAATACCATTTAGAAAACTATTAGTATATCACTCTTTTGCTGTAAAATATTTAAATAAAATACCAATTTTTATAAATTTTATAATCTATCTATCAGACGGAATAATTTAAAAAACATCATTCAGTATTAATCTTATAGATCATATAATGACTTGCTTTGCTGAGCATCGATTTCCAGATTGTCATTTGTTTTTCCGGAAACAGTTCCCCAACTTGCATTTAAAGAAGTCATTTGGCGAAAAAGGAACAAAAAAAGGTATGCCAATCCTCCTTTCTATTTGTAAGCTAATGCATGAACTGGTGGATAGACACGGGGCCAAAATTACCATACTTTAGAAGAAGTTCAGCCCAGTGGGCCATCCGCATTAGCATGAAACTATTTGACAAAAGAGCGTGTCTGACTTAATCATCAGGTGTCAACGCCGTTCATGGCCCATTGTCATGAAGATGAGCGAGGAATAACAATTCCTGCTCATGATAAGGGATGGCGCTGAAGAGATGGAAGAATATGAATACCGCCTTCATCCATCCTGAGACACTTAGCATACTTGTCAGAGACGTCTCCATTTGAATCCGAAGTCGCTTTCATTAAAGCTTTAAAGAAGATTTTTTTTCAAATATATTTTTGCCTGACCTCAACTTAATATTTCATTTCAATGTGTGTTTTTATGTATTATATGCTTTAATAATATCGTAATTTGACACCTACCCTGTTTTGATATATTTTTGTAAGGAATTTATGAGGAAAACTTTTAAAATCTTCAATATATCACTGCTTTGGGATTTAATATTCAGAATATTTTGGTTAGCTTTTGTGTGAAATTTATTTTTCTAACTAAGAGCAACATCTTAAATTGAGTTCTCTATCAATTTCATTAAAAATTTAAAGAAAGAATTAGCATTTTTTATTTTAAAAGCTATATATATTTTATAAAATGGAAAAAAAGCAATTAAAAATTATATTATTCCACTTTTTAAGTTTTTCAAATATTAAACGTTCCAGTCTCCTTGTTAATTGATACATGCTGTAATTTGATTATATTCTGTATTTTATTGCTAACTTTCCAAAAATTAAAAAAAAAATCTTCAATATTTCTTTGATTTATTTTACTTTTCATAGCATGCTTATGTAATGGTAGTGATGTTTCGATTTTAATCCATAGTTGATTTTATCAAAACTATAAATTAAACTGTTTCTCAGGTTGAAAATCTGATTTCGCGCTTAATTTATATTTTCCTTTCACTATATGTGTTTCTTTTGTTGTGCTGAGACTTGATGTCCATCACACATATATTGTGTAAAATGTATTTCTATACATTCTTTCATCAAATCTTTTTCTATACTTTAAACCTTCATCAATAACATTCTCATATTTTCTAAGAAGTTTAACATAATCATCAGTTGTTGTTGTGTGCCAGCCAGGCCGGCAATATGGGGTGCGCTGCTCCACTTTTCCAACTGAACCGTATTTGGTGTGGAGTCCGACTTCCTCAGTACACACATGCCATAGATACCCGTTTGTAGGGTAGGCAACCATTCACACAAAGAAAGGACAGAGACAAGAAAGTATATCCCTGCCCGAGACAGGATTCGAACCCAGGTCCCACCTATCTGTAGTCAGGTACGCTAACCACTAGACAGGTTGGGCGGCTAATCATCAGTTAAAAACAGTATGACAATTTCAGTCGGTTTAATTGTAGCTTTTCTGTAAGGGCTCTTAGATTTTAAAGCTATTTTTAAACACAGAAAAATTTGTACTTAATTTCGCTGCCCAACTGTTTGTATTCCACGATTTTGTAATTTGATAATTACTATTTTGTGTAAAATTTGGAAACTTTGAGAAACTTAATTTTTTAAATATAGTTAAAATTTATATATGAGTACATATTATATTAATTATTATATGTAAATTCTAGTTTAATTAATTTTATAATGTGTTTTATATTTTCTTTTATCCTATAAAATTTCTTTTCTGTATTTCCTTTTATAAGTAGGGTGAAATTAGTCATTATCATAATCATCTTTTTTTGTGTCATATCTTACAAAATCTGAGATTCTATTAGGTATTATTCAACTTAAAATAATCTTATTGTATATTATTTTTTGTTACCCTCAAAATTTAACTGTTATATATTACAAACAAAATATTTTATTTATTTGCAATAAATAACATTGATAGGGTCTCGAGAAATTTTTAACAATAATCTATTCAACTTAATCTCCTTACCAAATATTATTACACATATATAATACAGGAACGAAATAGTTCTCATTAAACTAGATAATAAAATATTGTAAAATATTATTTTACAATTTTTTATTTTCTAGTTTAATGAAAATTACTTTCCTTGAAATATTTCATTTTAATCCTTTAGAGAATTTTTAATAATTGCATTAAAAATTATATAATTTATAAAGATTTAGTAATTATTGAACAATATTTTTTAAAATAAATTTAATTATAAATAAATAGCCTGAGGTAAGATTTATAGATTACAAGGTTGTAGATAAATGTCTTTTTGGACCAATGATATATACTTGAATTTTTTTTGTATTTCTATGTGGTGGAGTCTCTCTTGTTAAGAGACATTCAAGATAAATCATCAATCAACAAACGCAAGTACGAACTGCATCTATTAACTAATGTGTGGCTTAGGTGTTTTCAGTTATTTAGCTATTAATTTTAAGCAATAAGTCAACAGATGACTTAATTATTTTTGTTGTTGTTAATGACACTTGGCAACGCCAAGCCCACCCGTCAGAGAGACTAGGCAAATGAAGTCAGAGAGGGAGCGTCTTCCGTTTTTTTTAAATAGAGGACCCTCATAGAAAGGTGGAAGTACGACTTTTGGCTCATAGATGGCAGCACCACCTGAATTTTCCAATTTAGAGATTGAAACCAGTGAAGACCCAAAGCCTGGCTCCAATTACACCCAGAAGTATTAATTTGTAATGGGAACATGGAAGAAATTGCGACTCGACGGATTTAACGTGCCTCTGTCGCCATTAGTGAATACTACGGATCTTCGGCTAAGCCGGGATTCGAACTCACCCCCATTTGGTTACGAGAACGATGCCCTAACCAACTAGGCCACCACGGCCTTTTAATTATTTTTAATATGATCAAGTAACAAAGTCGAAAGCAAGCATCTTTTTCCCGGCATATCACAATACAATTCTGCGAACATTTTATATGCATTCTTCATATTTTATAATTTAATCATATTTTATTCAATATTTTATATTTACATTTCAGTGCAGAAAATTCTGGTTAGAGAAATGCAAAATTCAAAAAGATCACGTTTGATCATTTTAAGAACTGAACTTGCAACGCAGTAAGGGAAAAATGGCTCATAAAGTCCTAACAGTATATCCGTACTCTTCAGAATGGAAAGGTTTCAAGTTCGATACTAGCCATTGTTAATCGACAAAAGATAATTTTGACACCCGATAATAGGTATCTTTATACTGAAAATCCTTCTAAACAACTTTCATAATGATATCTGAAATTTTGTCTTTTTGTATGACTTAACAAATTATAAGTCTTATTTTAGTATCACAAAGGAAGAAACACAAAAAGCTTCTTTTGGCAAAAAAGTGTTCATGTTGGAAGAAGAAACAAAACATCTGCCTCTCGTTGTTCAGCAGCAGTTGGTATCGAATCCAAAACTGTAGAAAGCCAAATATCGTGTTGCTACCTTTTACTCACCGTGATTACCAGTTCATTACATTATATTTTAATGATAAAACTATCAAACATTTTCATTTTATTGTTATTAACACACTTATATTCATAGTGATATATTAAGTAATGCCTTAAGAAATAATTCTTTATTTTATGCAGCACTGTTTTATTTTTTACTGTATACTCACTGTTCCAATCTTTTTCTCGCTGGTTCACATTGGTTAGATAGGAATGAATTGATTGTCATTATTTTTCAGCTAATTTTATTCAGAAATGCCTGGTATGTATTTCATCAATGATATAACTGATATATATCTATATTAAAATATTAAAAAGTAAGGTATATCACACTTTAACATTGGGAAAACATGAATGCTGGAAAAATTAGAGTGCTGTAGAATATTTTAATTTTTTTGTAAAATGTTGCAGAAGAATTATGTATTTTGTAATCGATAATTAATATGGATTGATAGGATTAAAATGTTCATTGTTATCGTTTTTATTTATTTTATTTTTTTCCCTAGTTTATTGAATATTTCAAAGGAATTTTTTGCTCTCATGTTATATAATTTTCTTTTTGTTTGTAAAATTAGATAATACAACTGCAGTTTATATAATATAATGAAATATGTAAAATAATAATAAAGAAATAACACCAGTTTATTTTATGTATTATGGAGTAGCGTAGTAAAAATGTATTGTATACGTTTAATGTAATTTAAAATTTTCTTTATTCAAAATTAATTTACTTTAATTTGAGAAATTTATCCACTAATTTTAAGAAAATCATTTTAAATATTAATTAATTAGTACGCAATATTTTGCTGTTAATATTCATTCATTTTGGAAAATAAATTAATTTATAAAACTAATGTTAATGCCAGAATTTGTTTTAACTAAAGAATTACTTATTTAAGAGCTTCATGGAATTTTCACTTAACCATTCTTCATCCACAATCAATATTTTATCCTCTACAAAACCCTTCCTCGGCACGATCACGGTCGCAGATAATTTAAAGGGCATGACGATGAATTATAAGATCTTCTATCGGCAGAGCTGGGGAGGAGGGTCGGCGGGAAGACGTTTCGGTCCTCACCTCTTGCAAAACCAAACACACAAATTTCGGACCTTCCTTTTCGCAGCATAAAACGATGTCTGAATATGTAAATCCCTCCTTTTCCCTCCGGAGGGAAAACCATAACTCACTAGACTGCGCAAAGTCTTCCCTGTGTGTGTGTGTAACCCCTTTTAAGTTATAACGACACTTCGCACTGTTTACCATCCCTAATTAGTGCAGGCGACACCTGTGACTTATACAGCGGGGGTGCGACGTGACTTCGAATATTTGGAGAGGATGACAGCAGACCTGATGTATGGAAACGATGTTTCCCTATATTTGTCCCCCGGTACTGTCCTCCCCCCCGTATCGTCGCAGGATATAATGAAGCTGCGACTGTCCTTGATTTTCTACTTTATGCAAAAGCCTAGGTGTTTGCTTAACGAAAGTGAGATTCTGTACAGAAATATTGGTAACAAATTATAAAAATGTGTAGTTAAGTTTAGCCTTATTTGTTTCCCTATTTTATTGCCCCTACTGATTACTTTTTTTTAACTATTTTTATGTTTAATGAATTTTCCAATTGTTTTAAAATATAAAAAAAAGTTATTCTTTAAAATTTTTTTTCTTATTATTTTATATATATATATATATATATATATATATATATATATATATATATATATATATATATATATA
>JAPDSC010088243.1:45698-67333 GCA_026290005.1 Latrodectus geometricus | reverse complement strand
ATATATATATATATATATATATATATATATATATATATATATATATAGAGAGAGAGAGAGAGAGAGAGAGAGAGAGATAGATAGATAGATAGATAGATAGATAGATAGATGGATGGATGGATGGATGGATAAAATCATGATACACTTTATACAAGACTTAACGTATCTTTAAGTTCACATTATATGACGCAAAATTTCTATGGTGTTTTGCTGCAACATATTATTCAGATCAAGATTACCTTTCTCACATGAATTCTTTATCTGAAATTGCTTCCCTGATTTATTTTCAACCAATAAATTCTTAAATACAAATTTTTATCGATTAAATCTATCAGTTTATGGATTTAGGTTATTTTTTTTATCAATAAATAGATATTTTTATCAATTAAATTTATCATTATTAGGACTTATAATAAATTTAATAGAAAAATGTAAATTAAGAATCTCATCTGTTAAAATATGTAAAGAAAAGTTACACCTAACAAATGTATGAAATGTTGATTTGTATGTGTTGTAGTAAAAATAAGATATATGGAAATTTTGTTTTATAGAATATTATCAACGAAGGAAAAATTACAATTTTATACAAAAAATATTTAAAAGTTTTCCAACATATACATAAGCATGCAAAATATGAATTATTAATATATAAAATTCTATTGTTTATAAGTAAAATTGGTTTGTTTTACATTAGAAAGTCTTTCTTTTTGTAGAAATTCTTTAAGTTATGTTGTGAAAGTTGCTAAATTTTTAAGAAATTTGAATAATTTGTTGCTGTAAGATCACATTTTACATTCAGAGGCTAATTCATCCCCTGGTCATATAGTTTAACGTAGATTCTGAATACCAAAAAACATCAATACTTGAGGTGAGAATTGAACACACGAAACGTTGAGCTGAAAGCCAAAGCTTTAAGCTAATCCTTCCCCTCGTAGCTCGGAATTTTATGCAAAGAGATAAAATATTTTTATTGATTATTTAGCACAAATTAAAAATATATGAATTAAATTTGATATTTAGAGTTTTACATAGTTAACAACTATTTAAATTGAATTTTTTATAAATTAAACTTTAAAAAAATGTAAAGTGGTATTCTTAAATGTGTATTATTTTATTCAATGTAAGTTTTTTAATTAATGTTTGCAGTTTTGAAATTTCATAACAAGAACTTTTTAAAACTGCAATGTAATTGCAAACTTCACATAATATTAGGCAATATTTTCCAGTGTATATATATATAAATATATTATTTGTTGTTTTTAGGTTTATATTTGACAGCACATGTAAGTTCTACTCATATGAGTATTTGTGATCAAAAGTAAAATAAATCAAACTTTAAATAGATATTAAAAAACATTACGTAAAATTTTATGTTACTTAGGGATATTTTTCTTTATTTTTTTAAGGTCATTTATCTCGAATTTTTGTTGATAGTTTAATTCTATGTGGAAGAAACAATATGCAAACTTTTGTAAATACAATTTTTTCATCTTAATCTAACTAATAAATAATAAACTTCGTTATTAATCTAACTAATAAATGACTAGAACCTGAATTCTTTTCCTGATAACAGAATGATAAATGTCTATTCAGTAAGAATCTATCTCTTTTATTAAAGAAAGAAATCAAATTTTTTTAATAAGGGTTATTTAAGTTGGAAAAAAAAAGTTATTTTTTAAAAATTTTGTGATATTTCGATTAAAGTTTTGAATATGCTATAAATTCTCAATTCTTATTAAACAATTTGAAAAAAAGAAGGAATTTAAAAAATAAAACAAAATTATTTAATAAAAATCAAAATAATCTTTTATATGTACAATTATATGAGTTATAATAATAAAATAAATAGTGAAGGTATATATTTGGAGTTAAAGTTCATTTTTATATTAGTACAATATCTGTAGAATAATTGTCTTGCTTTTTCTTATTAAAAATCAAAACCAATGTTTAAAAAAGAGCAATTTAGTTTGAAGAAAAAGTTACTTTTACTAGAAAAAATATCCAATTCTTCGATTAAAATTTCGGATCAATTTCTGCTGTCAATTTCCGCTTCTTATAAAGCGATTTGCAAAGAAGAGAAATTAAAAGAAAGAACTTTACTTATCAGAAAATCATTTCATATCATTAGAAACTTCGGAATCCATTACTTCTGTATTGGTTACATAAATTATACGGTCACAAGTAAAGTTGGAGATTCAATCGAGTGAATCGATATGACGTCAAGCTAATAAGACCATCGCGGAAGGATACGAATAGAAAAAAAATAGTTCTCGAAAGAAAAAGTGTATCACTCACTAAAATTCACCCACCCTCATCAAATTCATCCAATCAAGGTAGAAGTCCTTTGGCTAAACGTTCCGAACGCACGGACTTAGTTGAAAATGATAAATCAACGAAGAAAACTCTCATTTGATGCTGGAGTGGGCGCCCAAACCCGCCTAATTTGCGCCCTCCCGCGGGAAGAATGAGGAGAAAAAAACGCAGCCAGGTAATTGTCGCCTTATATAGGCAAGTGATTCATGTGTTTCATCTTCTGTGTTCATTAAGCAAGGTCCGATCCCCGCCTAATCCCTACTTTGCCACCGGGCTAATCAATAGCCTTAATGTCCCACTGATTCTTTTTGTGCTTTCTGCTGAGGACGAGGGAGCGTTCGGCGGTCTGCAGGGCTTGTATTTGTAGGCTGGATCCAAAGAATGGATTCGAGACACCAGTTTTGATACCAGTGTGAAATAATAATTACAATTCTTTATTAATTAATGACCATTAAAACAGTTTCTCGTTTTGTTACATATTTAATTTCTTAATACATTATTATCAAATACCTGATTAACAATCAGAAGTTTACCAAAATTAACATTATTATATTAATATTGTTAAATATTTTATTACCAGCATTTTATATAATCATTGTACCTAATGCACAAATCCCCTTTGTTTTTTCTGATGATAATGAGGGCGCAATCTGCGATCTGTAATGTGTGTATTTATAAGCTTGATTAAAGAATGGATACCAGAATCCCATCAGTTTTGATACCAATATTAAAATAATATTTAAGTTCTTTTATTAATAATTAGAGCTGTAGTTAAAGTTGTCTTACGTTTTCCTGTAGATTTAATTTCCTGATATAAGTTATTATTTTAATATTGTAAAATATTGAATTGCAGGTTGCCTGATATTTGTTAAGTTCTATTATATGAATAACCAATTGAATTTCAGACTGCCACTGGATTAATCAATAGAAATAACATTCCATTGATTCTTTCTAGGGATCTGTGGACGACAAAAGCAGCATTGGATGATATGTAATACATGTATTTGTAAGCGTAATCCAAATATTAGATTCAAATTCAAAACCACAAGATTAATACCAGTATTAAACAATATTTTTTTCATTAATAAAGAATTTACTTAAAAGCTGTTTAACGCGTTGCTAAAGAATTTGTTTTTAATATGCATTACTATATTAATATAGTCAAATATTGAATTGTATGTAATCTCTTGTATGAGGATATTATTTAATATCATGGACCAATATTAGTATGGACCCACCAGGGAATTAATTTGATATTTCGGAGTGAGATCTTAGAATATTTAAATACTTATTGTTACAAAATTTTAATGCATATAAATTTATAAAATATGTCATGATTCTGCAATAAATTAACTTCATCTAAGGCTTTTAAAATAACGAAATAAATTTTATACATTTGTTTGTAATTTACATACAAGATTCATTGAATTAAATCACTAATTTTAAAAAAAGATTTTGATTTAATTCATAGTTTAGTTGCATTTAGTTATTATAATATTACAATATATTAATTTTGTATCAATTCTTATGATAAAAAAAACTTTGTTGATTATATATTTTAAAGTCAATAAAAATGAGCGTGGTTAAAAATGCAAAGTTCGAATTCATTTTGGTTAGATTTTAAAAATAATAAAAATTTTTAATTCTAATTGATGATTCGGTAGATTTAAATTCCGAAAAACAATTCTGGAGTAAATTTTTGGATTCCAAACCATCTTCAGAATTTTAAGGATTCATAATTGGTTTATTGGTCATTCTTTAACCACCTTTAATTTGACTGAAATTTATAGTTTTAAATAGGTAAGAAGTAGATTATAAACATCTTATTTCGAGATGGATACCGCCAACAAATTTATTGAATTGAAAGCTAGATGGCTAATTAGTAATTTCTAAGCTCAAATAAAATACTACTGGATATATGTTACTGGTTTCTATTGTTAATCAGTTTTATTATATTGTTTAGTATTATTATGTACACTGAAAGAAGATATAGAATTTTTATGTTAAACAAATTTAGTTACAGATAATACACGTTTAAATCTTGTGGTAAGGCTTTGACAATTCCTAATTTAAAATATTAAAAATGTATTCTTGAAATTTAGTCATAAATGCATTAGTTTAATTAATAATTTTAGTATTTTCAATAGATAAATTTTAAAAAAAGAAACATGATTACTTATTTTGGATTAAGAAAACAGAATAACTAACTTTCTACAAAGATGATACTACGGAATCTGGTATATTGATAATTTTTGCAGCATATCGAATAAGTTATTTATTTTTCATAAAACAAGTAATTTTAAACTTATTCTTTTTGTTAACTTTATAAAAATAAATAAATGATATTGTTACGAAAAAAATAACAAAAAACTGTTTTTATTGTTCGTGCTTTTTCTAACGGGGTATTACGAAAGATTTGACATTGCTGGCAACATTTTTGCTATGATGATATCACAATAAATGAATAAAAAGTAAAATTAGTGCTTTCATTTCATTGATTCATCGTACATATATTAAAATACATACACATATATAGTTAAAAAAACTCTAGAGTTCAATAGTTAAAAAAAACAAAAATTAAAATTATAAGCAAAAAAGTATAAGACATAATATTTAAAATTTTCGGAAATTTTTTTTTTTAAAAAAAAAACCTTATTTGGCTACAAAATTGCATACAATTATAAATAATTTTTTATTCGAAATGTTCGATTCAAAATAATAAAAAAATGTGTAATTTTAAAATTCTAACAAAGCAAGAAAATTTTGAGCAATAAATATGTCACTTTAGAATGTCTACAAATGAATTTTAATTTAATTTTAAAATCATTAGAGGAAAACATATATCATATAATAAATTAATCATTAATTAAGAATTTACTTTAATTAATAAGACATTTATAAACAAAGTTTCCTTATTTTCTTACACGGAAATTTTTGAGCAATAAACATGTAATTCTAGAATGTATGTAGTTTATAGACAAATTAAATTTGTTTAAAGTGAAATTTATTTTATCAATAAATAGCCTATTTTATAAATTTATTATTATTAAGAAAATAATTTTGAAGGAAGAAACTAGATTTTAAATTCAACGCATAACTAAAATAATAGTTTAAGAGAATGTAATAGTTATTCGCATGATTTCTTTTGTGAAATAAAATAGATACATTTGAAATCTCACATAACATTTTCATTTTTAAACCACCCCTTTGTTGTATCAACTCAACCCCCCCCCATTCTCGCGTATTTGAAAGAAATTATGCTTTCGCACCTCTGTCATCTAATTACCAGGTACACGGTCGAGGCTTTGACAATTCATCAAAACCCAGCACCTCCAGCCACGACACCCAGGCTCAAACAGAAAGTCTCCGTTGTTTCAAATCCATTTTTTACCCTTCTTTCTTCCACCCTCTCCGGGTCATTATGAGTCCTTTGGACACCGTCTTCTGCAGCAATTAGAGACAAGCCGCAAAACAGTTTTGGGTGACTGGGCTGCTCTAATCATTGGTTTGGAGTCCTGATGATCTTTCTGCAACCAGGAGTGATGAATCGTCACTCCAGGAGTGGAAATACCAACATCTGGCGGCGGGATTTTTGTTTTTGGGACACTTCGATCAGTTAGTTCTTCTCTGGTATTATCATTAGTCTAGGTAAAGAGTTCCCACTTGACTTAAGACTGGATGGTAAAGGAAAGAGGTTAAAAAAACAGAGAAAATAATATGCTTCTTGTGCCATCATGAGACAAAGTTCGATAAACTTAAGAGCGGGTGATAAAGAAATCATCCTGATCACGCAAGTTGCAGTTAAAGTGACGGTTGGAAACAATAAAAACTTAGTTCAACCATTTTTCTCAAAGGTTTTGGCGAAGTTTTGAATGTTAAAATAATCCGAAATAAATGGTGATAATTATTCTGGGTTCTTCCTCGGGAATGACTTGATTGCATCTCATTATTTATGGAAGTAGGACAAATCTAGTTCTGGAAGTTAAATTTATGGTAATGAAGCTCTATCATATTTTGTTGACGCAGTTTTGGAATTGGTACTTTACAATTTACAAGTTTTTCAATACGAAAGTTTCATTAATGCTTAGAAATTTATTTGATTTGCATTTCTAACTTACTTTCAATAATTTTCATAGTTAAATCATATGATGTAAATTGTAGTAAAGCATTTAAATTTATTTTGATTTATTATCGAACAATATAAAGAAAACTTCTTTTTAATGGTTTTCTTTCGCTTACACATAAGCAAAACTCGATTTTATCTGAAAGAAATAGTAAGTTTATTTCTTTAAATGTTGATAAGGTTTAAATTAATAAAAGTCACTTAACTTTTGATATATAAAATAAATGTTTACTCAAAAAATTTCGTATCAAATGAATAAATTCTTACTTAATCCTAAAAATATAAAAAATATAATTTTTCACAATGAAATCAAAGTATTTTAACCCGATTCCTAGAGGTATCAATTTTCATATATTCCCACATTGTGGTATTAGTTACATTCTTGTTTTTATCTGTGAATTCGAATCCTTTTAATTCGGAAACTGTTAATATAAATCTATAAATACTAAAATATTTTATTTTCTGAAACTATTTCATTTTAAAGATTTTCTTCAAATTTTGCAATGAAATTACGAATTATTATTTTTAAAATATTTAAATTAAGAGAAAAAAATCTAACATTAAACATTAATAAAAATATTTCGTAAATAGTCAAAATAATATACTCATTTTAATAAGCAAATGTGTTAAAAGGCATTATTTAGTAATGGTTAAATCAAAAAATTCAAAAAATGTGATGTGTTAGTAAATGACGCTATTTTTTAAAAATTTTGCTATTGACTGGGTTTACACACAGATAATGAAAATATGAGCTTAATCATTAAAAATATTTCCAAATGCATTTTGAGTACATGAAATTTTTCATTACTTTGAGAAGTAATGAGACAGCGTGAAAGGAATTTCATAATTACTACAAACAATGATGACTGATGTGGGTATCAAGATATTGAACGAAATCCAGAATATTAATTATTTTGCTACAAGCTTGGTTCCTAGATTTAGTATAATTTAAAAGGTAAGATTTAATATTCTTATAAAAATGTGCTATTCTTTCGGCTTGAAGTTAACTTCAAAGAAAAAAAAATTACATAAACTATTAAATTTTTTGAAATGCCTAGGAATTTAAGAGCAAGAGCGTGGGCTTATGATTTTTATACACATTTATCTTTCTATCTTCATGTTTTGCATAAGAACTGGCGCGATCTGTGATGCTATTGCGTGTACTGATGCATTTCCAATCGGTGGTTTACTGAGAAAACGGAAAACACGTTCATTGCTTTGACAGAAACATGCGTTTTTCTAAAATTCGAAAAAAATAGTAAATAATATTTTTTAAAAAAGGAATGTGTATAGGAAGAAGAAAGGGCCGATGTTTTACATATTTTTACTTACTTCCTAGAATTATGCCTAAATGACAATTTTAAGAGGATGAGAATCAGCTGCATCCATTTTGGAAGCGAACATACATCACGGAATAAACAACTTTGTATTGAATTCAAATCAGCGGTAATTATGGTTTACATGTTTTTAATAATTATTATATGTATAGTTTATATATATATAATATAGTTAATGTTTTTAATAAATTACAGCTTATATTTTTAATATGCTTTATATTTGAATTTTTAATCTTTCATGATGATGAATTTTTTACTCAATCGAAGTTCTGTCATGTTCACTAAGGGTGATTGGGGCACGTAAAATAAGCCAAAAAATATGTCTTCTTCCATTAATCTTGTTAAATTTTATTTTTTATTAATTTAATGTTTTTTGCTTTTTTTTCCCTTCCTTCTCTTTTCTTTCTATCCACTCAGGTATAAAATAAACCATGACTAATAAATTCTTGCTATTTCAGATTTATTAATCATTTGTTTAGTTTTCAGAAACACTTATCCTACAGGAGATTGAAGTTCGGTTCTGGAGCTCCATACACCGTCTCGACATTAATCTTGTGCAGCATAAAGAGCCAGATTAGGCGTCGATTTCGTCACTTGATCATACTTTAAAGTTACGAGGTGTTTGGCGACTTTTCAATCGGTGAAAAATACCAAACGCAAAAATAACAAACAAACAAATAAAAAGTGTAAAATAAATTTGAGAATAACGATAAAAGAAAGCACATGGATTAATTAAGAAAAATATCAAAAAGTAATTTAGTTCGACAGTAAGATTATATAATTTTCTATAAATTAAGATTTTAAAATGAAAACTTAAAAAAAAGCAATATATATTGTCTCTTTAATATCATGAAATTATCAGAATTTCATAGTTTCAAGGTTAAATATAAGATCTAAAATGAAATGCATAAATGAAATAAAATTCAGAAGTTCATTGGAAACAGAGGAGAATTACAGAACACGTGCAACGTGAATGGATAAATTAAGTTTACACAGTTCAAATTGAACGTCATATGTTCAAAATTATTAGTGCCATTTGGATAATTTCAAAATACTCAAGTGGATTCAATTTTACGCAGACAAGTATTTCACGGTTATACTTTCTGCACATAGCATTTCAGCAATCGACATATATCACGCATGTAATGACGCACTCGTAAGAAATTTATGACATTAAGTGATTACTTGAACCCAAAAAATTTTTTCACTGGCCCATAAATTGTAGTGATAATAAATCTAGACATGAAGAAGAAAGAGCATATCTCAATGGGTTTTTTTTTCTTTGGAGTGACCTATTTACATATTTCTTCCAGTATGAGATGAGTAGATTTCTCATTTGATGTAGATATCAATGAAGTCAGTTCGTATACTTTGATTAATTAATTATTAACTTATTAATAAATTATGCTAAGATACTGTTAATTATGTACAGTCTTTATTTTTGTGATAATTGCTAACAGTTATAATTAAAAAATAATTATGGTCACGTTTTAACAAAAAAAATTTTACACTCCACTTTAGAGACATCTTTTTAAAAAAAATCTAAGTGGATATTTTAAATTAATTGTTAGGTTTTTTTATTGCGGTTGTGTGTGAGAGAGATATATATATTGTTTAATATTAAAAAGTGGAATAACATTGTTGAGTTGATTATCAAAATAATAAATTAATAATAAATTGAATTTGCTTCATATTATGCTCACATTGACTAGATTATTTAGATAATTCAACATTATCTAAATAATCTAGTTGTTGTTGTTGTCTTGGGCCAGCCAGGCTGGCAATATGGGGTGCGCTGCTCCACTTTTCCAACTGAACCATATTTGGTGTGGAGCCCGACTTCCTTAGTACACACATGCCATAGGTACCCGTTTATAGGGTAGGCAACCATTCACACACACAAAGAAAGGACAAAGACAAGAAAGAGAAAGTACATCCATGCCCAAGCCAGGATTCGAACCCAGGTTCCACCCATCTGTTGTCAGGTACGCTAACCACTAGACAGGTTGGGCGGCTAGTAAACTAGTCAAAATAATATTAATAACATAATTAATGGATTATCAAAATAATAGTAATAATTAATAAATTGATTTTGTATTTGCTTCATGTTGTGCTCACTTTGACAAGATTATTTAGATAATTCAACATTAATATTGGAAAAGAGTTTTTAAAATTAAATTTTGAAAGTAGTCTGTCATTATTAAATTATTCTGATTATGACTAACTTAATGACATTTTTTAAGTAATTATTTCAAAATAACAGGCATTTAATAATCCCTTTAATCTTTAGTTACTAAGTATGGTAATATTTTGTAATTAGCTTTCAGGAAAGGAGACTAAAAAGTATAAATTTGATTCAGTTATTTAAAGCTCTTCTACCTTAACCCTTCATTGCATAATGGTGGAAATTTCTATCATAACCTTTAATGCTCAAAAATTATATAAAGGAACAAGTTCACTTTAGGTTGATCGTGTTTGGATACCTTTTTAATGTCCATTGCATAAAAAGAAACATAGCTGTCAAAAATAAACAAGTGTCATTATCAGTGAAACGAGCTTAAAGTTGTCTCATTCCGCTGTTTGTTGTAGTTGCAATAAACGTATGATTTCGTTTATAATTTTGTTTTATTATATTAGAGTTTCTATTGCTAAAAAATTGAAAATGAGCGGAAGAAAGGTTTTTAACACGTGTTTCTGTTATTTTCGGCTTTTATTTCTATTTAGTACTAAGCTAATGATCAGGAATGGGACCCTTTTGTGGGATCAACATGAAGACTACAAGGAAGGCCATTCAAAAATGGGAAAAACAGGAGATGAACAAAGTTTGGTGTGACTCTCCTGGACAGAAACATGCAAAAAGCATGATTTTCAACTCATCTGAGAAAATTGCATCTGAAATTCTTAGACTCCCAAGATTGAAGATTCAA
Source organism: Latrodectus geometricus (assembly GCA_026290005.1). Lineage (NCBI taxonomy): Eukaryota > Metazoa > Arthropoda > Arachnida > Araneae > Theridiidae > Latrodectus > Latrodectus geometricus. The sequence goes on along the minus strand of JAPDSC010088243.1, from coordinate 56,633 downwards.
GCAATTGTAGGCTTCATTACTGGGCACTATCATTTCAGGAAACACCTTCATACAATGGGGCTTTATAAACAAGAACCAATTTGTAGGAAATGCCACGCAGGGGTAGAATCAGCTCATCATATCCTATATGAGTGTGATGCTCTTGCCCTTACAAGATTCACTACTCTAGGTAATCCATATCCTAAAGAGTTACACCTAAACTCCATTGAGGGCCTATCAGACTTTATAAACAAAGTAGGTGACCCATGACAATGGAACTAGGAAAAAATTGGGCTTGGAGCATGGTACAAAATGCAACAATGCAGAGGTGCCACATATCTGAAAAGCTCAAGAGAAGAAGAAGAAGAAGCTAATGATCTAACTTTGGATGATGATGGAAATTTTTAGCATATTGTTTTTTGCTAAATTTATTCTATAAGTATATACTAAGATTTTTTTAACTATTTTTCCTTTAATTTTGTACATGAATTATATCAACTTGATTTATTTCACCACTAAAGTAAAAATCATGCAAAGAAGAGTTAAGACTCTTTAATAACACTTTTGATGCATTTTTTGGCGTTTTTAAAATCAATAGCATATAAAAAATACTGTTCTGACATATTTCTCCATTCTGATTGACGTATTGATATCTGATTTCCATCTTCTTGACATTGTTATGTATTGTCTAGCATATTTTCATCATAATCCTAAATTTTTATTTCTAATGCCCGGCTGCTGTAGGATTTAAACAATTACAAGGGGTGGAAGTGATGACAACTTATATAGTGGAGCACTTAGGGGGTAGATCTTCGCCATTCGGAAGCAGGGACCAAGAGAATATTCCCTATCACTCTTAAAGGTATTATATCACACGGAGTTTATTGTAACCACGACATATTTAGCGTGCACCAGCCGTCATTAGCGAACACGACGGGTCTTCGGTCGGGTCGGGATTTGAACTTACTACTTCCAGATAACGAGAAGGAAAGCCCTAAACAACCAGGTCACTGCGGCCTCTGAATCTAAATATAATACTACGTATTTAAAATGACGGTTTGACTCTTTTGTAAATAAAAAAAAAATCATACATCATAAAACAAGCCGTACTACAACAACAATCATATCAAGATACAAGATATTTAATTTCTATTAAAAACCATATTAAACTAATATGGATTTTAATAGAAATTAAATATCTTGTTTTTAATAGAAATGAAATACCTTGCATTTTGTTACTCTTCCCATTTTGAAAAAGATGTATTTACGAAATCCACAATTCAATGAAAATAGTTCATGGTTTCGACATTTTAAATAATTAGTTTCAACATTTGAAAGCATTTCATTTCATTGTTGTTTTTTTCCTTGTGATTTATTAAGTGTTTTTTAAATGTGTCCATTTAAAAATATTATTTAGTAAATGATCTGTTTACTATTACATTTCACATTACTAAGTAATATAATGTAAATGCATTTTGACGTCTGTTTTACATTAAAGAGAAAAAAAATTGATACACTTGCCTGAAATTGTGCAGGGCTCCTTTAAGCACCCAGAAGTGCCCCAACACGATGTGGCATTTTTTTGTCTAATGTCTGAAGTAATATGGAAGGTAATTTGCAGCATGAATCCTGCTGGGCTGTCCATAAATACAAAAGAGTAAGAGGGTGTGCGGATATCTTCGGAATAGTACTTTGCAATGTATCCTATATACTCAAAAATGTTCATGTCTGAGGATTTTGGTGGCCAGCAAAGGTGTTTTAAGCCAAAAGAGAGTTCCTGGTACCCCTCTGAACAAATTATGGACGTGTGAGATGTCATACTCTCTTACTAGAATTCCCCAAGTCAATCACATTGGCGCAGCTTGTCCATTTTTGGACCTTGCGCCATAAAACCCAACCCAACAACAACAACAACCAAGTCAATCACAATGCAAATTGGACATGAATGGGTGCGGGTACTCAGATAGAATGCTTACGTATTTGTCAGAGTCTTATCTAGATGGATCAAAGGTACCATATTACGCCAAATGCACACGTTCTACACCATCATAGTGCCTTCATCAGCTTGAACAGTTCCTTGTTGACATGTAAGATCCATAAATTCATGAGATTGTCTCCATACCCGTACATATCGATCCACAAGATACCATTGGAAACGAGACTCGTCAGACCAAGCAACGTCTTTTCAGTCAACAGCAGTCGGTGTTGAAGAGCCCAGACAAGGCGTAAAGCCTTGTGTCGTCAGTCTTCAAGGGTTCACGAGCAGGCTTACGGCTCCGAAAACCCACAGCGATGATACTTCATTGAATGGCTCGCATGCTGACTCTTGTTGATGGCTCAGTATTGAAATTCGAAGCAATTTACGAAAACGTTGCACATCTTTCTCGTTTAATGTTTCTCTTAAGTCGTGTTTGGTCACATTCTCGCACGATCTTTTTCTAGTCACAAATATGTTGATGAGTTGATGTTTTATATTAATCTCGATATTCACAGTTATCTCATGAAATGGTCTTACCTGAAAATCCAGATTTTGTCAACACCTCTTAGAAGCTATGTCCTATCTGTCACGAGAGTATCATAACACCATATCTAAACAAATTTAAATCTTAATAATCAGCCATTGTAGCAGCAACAGATCTATTATCTGTTCCAGATACTTATTTCTTTAAATAGACGTTGATCATCACAGCACTATAATCTCATTGGTTGCATATTTCTTCTCTCAGGTTTGTACCAGTTTTTTGGGGGGAGGGAAAGGGGGATTTACAGAGTATATTATTAACATATCTTTCTAATTTTATTTCTTCATTTGTTATAACATTTAATTTACAAGATTGAGCAGTAATGTTCATTTGAACTATCAAACTTTAAAATATAATTGTGTTGTTACTGATGACACTTGGCAACACCAAGTCCGCCGGTCAAGAGACAAAGCGAATGAAGTCATAGAGAGAGCGACTTCCGTTTTTGAATAGAGCCCCCTCAGACTAAGCTGGAAGTACGAATTTTGGCTCACAGATGGCAGCACCACCTGAATCTTCCACTTTAGAGATTGAAACCAGTGAAGACCCATTGCTGGGCTTCAATCACCCCCAGAGGTATTAATTTGTAATGGGAACATGGAGGACGTTTTGACCCGACATATTTTACGTGTCCCAGTCACCATTAGTGAACATGACAGATCTTCGGCTAAGCCTGGTTGGTTAGGGCGTTGTTTTCGTTACCAAAAGATGGTAAGTTTGAATCCCGGCTTAGCCGCAGATCCATAAAGTAAGTTGGGTCGCAATTTCCTCCATGTTCTCATTACTAATTAATATCTCTAAGGTGGTTGGAGCCAGGCTATGAGTCTTCGCTGGTTTCAATCTCTAAATTGGAAGATTCATATGGTGCTGTCATCTATGAGCCAAAAGTCGTGCTTCCACCTTCGTATGTAGGTGCTCTATTCAAAAATGGAAGACGCTCTCTCTCTGACTTGATTCGCCTAGTCTCTTGATGGGCGGGCTTGGCATTGCCAAATATCATCAGTGACAACATATATAATTGTAATCTAAATCATGTTATTAACTTAGCATTTGTTTAAATTGTTTTTTTTTTTTAGATTATAGAAAGTATTTTATAAACAATAATAAATAATAATTGTATTTTCGTAATATTATTTTTTAGAATTTTTCTTCTTGCAACTAAATGAATCGAAAATAATAGTTATTTTCCAAGTATGTAAATCAAATTCTCTTTCCATATAACTAATATATAACATTATTTTTTTAAATAGATAAAAATAATTCATATCAAAATTATTGGACAATTATTATGATAATATATGAAATGAAGTAGATTAATAATGGTAACATATATTAAAACTAACTAAACGTGGTTTAACTAAACTATCTTCGCTATGTTTTTCTTCAATCATTTTAAATCTGGTTCAAAAAATTCAGGGTTGATATCTTACTTATCGCATATTTACTTAGTTTAGATTGGGTATAGGAAAAAGCATGTACCCAGACTCAAGTATCCCTATTACTTATGAACTGAAAAAATGGATATTAAAATTATGCAATGAAAATAGAAGTATACACTCATTTTTTTGTAATTATATAAGAGAATGTAGAAAAAAAGATTCATTTTTTTTGTTTCTAATAGCAGGAACACTTGAGTAATTAACCCATTTGCCGCAACATGGCCGAAAACTGCTACTCATTTTATCGTTACCCGGTGGGCACCTGTGAACCAAGTCACGGAGGTTAGAGTAGCATCGCCCACGCCACACCACCACAAACCCGTTTATAATGTGGGCAACATTCATCCATCATCTAAGGAAAGGACAAGAAACACAGAGAGAAAAAAAGAGGAAGAGAAAGTACATCCATGCCTGAGCCGGTATTCGAACCCAGTTCCTCCCAATCCGTAGTCGGGTACTCTAACCACTAGATAGAGTGGGTGGCAAAAAAAAAAAAAAGATACATTACCTTGTATATGTTTTGTTACTAAAATGATAACGCATAAAAGGGAATTTTAGAAGGAAAAAAAGAACCACATGCTTCGTTCTTGAAGGGAAATAAATCCGGAATAGAATGTTTCTGGAACTAATAGAACAGAATTAACACTTCAAGAATGTAGAAAAAAAATCCATTGTCATATAAATGTCTTCCTACTAAAGTGGTAACGCATGAAAGGAATTTTAAGAAAAAAAAAAGAACTATATGCTTCGTTCTGGAAGCGAAATAAATCCGGAATAGAATGTTACTGGAACAGATAGAACAGAATTAACACTGCAAGAATGTAGAAAAAAAGAAAAATCCATTGACATATATGTTTTCCTAGAAAAGTGGTAACGCATAGAAAGGGTTTTAAAAATTAAAAAACAACTATCTGCTTCTTACTTGAAGCCAGAAGAATTCCGAAACGAAATGTTACATTGAGTGATAAACAAGAATAGCTAAATTTAATCACCGAATTCTCATTATGGAGCATGAATGAATAGCAAGCTTCATAATGAAAATTCGGTGATTAAATTTAGTTTTCCTATAAATTTAACAAATCGACATTTTGATTCAAGTTTCATTCCGTTTCATACAAACATTCTCAATTGAATCTCAGATAAATTTCGACACCAAAAAGCGTAGGAATTTATTTACAGGTGTGTATAAAATTATCCCATTTATGATAATTTTTGAAATTTACAGTATTGACTATCTATATTATACTAAACACAAATTGATTTAACGTCTTATAAAAGTTTAATTATTATAGTTAATAAAATTAACTATAGAATTCAAAATATTTTCTTTATTTTGTAAAAAAATGCTTTAAATATGTAGTTCTTTAAATTATGATTGTGCATATTATTTTTTATCATATTTATTGATAAAATTGTGATACAATCTAAATAATGTGAAAGTTTCTTCACAGTACAACTTATTCATCAAGTTTACTACATGAAGTGTCTTTGATATGAACTTCAGGATCATAATATGAATAAATATAAAATAAAAAATGATTATTTAAGTTTTTTAATTAATTTAGAAAGCATTAAAGAATGTAATTTTACAGCATTAAGTTTTTAATTCATTATCGACAGAAATTATTTTGTAACAAGAAGCAAATATTTTTAGCTGTAAATTTACTTTATAAAAGTTATTACAGCTTTAACAAATTTCAGTTATTTTTATTTCTTTATTAAAAATTTACTTCAGAAATCATTATAAAATTAATATTTTATAGTTTAATTTTTGCTGAAACTTTTTAAACATATTATAATTTTAATTAATTTTTATCATTTTTATTCAAATTATTTTAGAGGTTATTTTAATTAGGAAACTTCAGATTTATTTCGTACTGAAAATTTAAATTAGAAGTTAACTTTATTAATATTTAATTTCTTTATTGAATGTTTATTTTAAAAAAGATAACATTTTAGTTACATTTAATTTATATATTGTATACAGCTTTTAATTTTACTTAAGAAATTTTAGTAATCTTAAATTTTCTTTTTTGTTGCATATTGAATTAACTATAATTTAATTTATTATAATACTTAATTAGATGAAAATTACTATAATTTAATTTTTTAAATTTCAGTTTGACTAATCTTAGTGTAATTAAAGTTACAATGGATTGTTACATTACATTGTAACTTCAATAATACAAAATTTTTATATTACTGAAGTTAATAAGTGATCCAAAATTTACTTCATAAATCATTCTATAAATCTAGTAGTTATTAATTTATTTTTCATTGAAAATTTTTATTATAAATTATTATAATTTTTATAATTTATAGCTCATTTCCACATTGAAAGTTTGATTCTGAAATTATTATCACTTGTTAATTTCTTTTTTATTGAATATTTACTTTAGAAATCATAACTACTTTTAATTTATTTTTTCTAGAAAATTTACCCTAGAAAATTAGTATTATTTTAATTTAGTTTTCTAATGAATATTTTCTTCAAAATTTTTTATAATTTTAATTATTCCTATTTTATTTTTTACAGAACATTACTTTGGAAACTATTTAATTCCTAATTTATTTTTTACCACAAATTTACATTATAAACCATTATAGCTATAGTGATTTATTTTAAAATTACAATTTGAAACAATAATAATATTAACAAGAAATATTGTAAGGTTTATTTTCTTATTGAAAGTTTATGTTAGAAAATATTACAGCTTTAGTCTATTTAAAAAGTAATACGATGCCAAATGGTATACATAAATTAGGAGTTAAAATTTAGAGTCAAGCACTGGATATATGTCTGATTTTTTCCAAGGAATAAAAATTCCTCAATGGAGTTTCACATATCACTTCAGAGAAGGGAGTACGGTCTCGACACCATTTCCAGAGCCCACTCTAGCAATTTCCCTCCCGGAGTAAATGGTGCTCGATCGATTTAACCGGAATGATGAAAATGTAGCTCATAATAGCTTTCCTCCCCCGTCATATACAAAATAAAGGTAATAAAACGCGTAGCCAAATTAGAAAGTTATTAAAGACTTATATTGGGTTAGCCTGAGACCCGATTAAAGGTCGACCAGAGACGACAAAATTGCACTCGAAAATGTACTTTAGTTGGTGTTATATGAGACCTTTTTTTTCCCCCGACCCAACTAAATTACTCTATTGAACACTGATGTTAGTTTCGCAGCAGAACATTTTTTTTTTCGTCTCGGAATTTTCCTATTTTTTTATTTGCTTCGTTTAGATCATTCCTGATTACTTTATGAATATTGAAAGTTATTAAGAAACAGTTACAGATATAGAAGAGATTTAAACAGCTATCTCACTGTTATTATATTAGATTTTTTATCCATGGTTTTTTAGTTATTTTATGCCATAATGTCTTATACTAGTTTTGATTAATGAAAATTGTTTGTTATGTTGTGATTAATATCCAGTTTTATTTCATGCTTAGGCTATAATATCTAGATTATATTACGGGGATTAAAGACGTAAGGTCTCTTTTGGACCTAATTAAACTCAAAGATTTGTTTATTTTAAGAAGGGTAATCAAACTAGTAGATTACATTTATTTTAATATGATAACATCAATGATAGAATTGGTATTGTCAAATTAAAAATAATGCAAACATTTCTTGACAAAAAAGATATGATATTAAACTATTCAATAATGTATTGGTTATTTAATGAAAATTTATAAGGAAATTGTTTAAAACAAACTTCCATGTTATGATATTATATGATAAGTTGATGCAAAATATTTTTGATAAAAATATCTTTTATTGATTTGTATAGAAGTGCATGGCTTTGCAGTATTTAATAGAACTGTATTTTCAGATTGATTGAAAAGTATTTATGATAAATTTCATTAAATAAAATTAATTACATTTATAATCAAACCATAACTTAGGGCAGAGAATTTGATGTATAGTATTTTAAAGATACCGTAAAATTTTATAACTCAACAAAATATTTATGTTAAGAAATACTAAAAATGTAATTCAATAAAGCATAAAAAAACATTTAAATCGTCCTTGCCGATTTAAACTAACCATAAAGTGGATGTTTTGCCTTATTTTATTTTGCTTTTTCTTCTGTTCTATTGTCAAGATGCTAATGGCTCCAGTCAATAGAATATAATTTCTCCAACTTATGTTTTGGTCTTAGTATATGGAATCATTTTATTAACAAAATGAACAATATCTTTAATTTTGATTCTCAAAGAGTTCAAGCCACAGAAACGCACTCGATGTCAAGTTTTTAGCATATTTGGAACAATCGATGTTTTACGCCCAAAATGTTTTTCAAAGTCTTTAAGAATTTAAATCAAACAAGTCATCAGGTGAAAATGATGCAATGTTTTCAAAGCCATTAGCTATGGTTAAACGACTTCTGTCAACATGCCATTGTTGGAATTCATTGGAAATCACTTGAAATCATGGTTCTCTGTCTCGTAACATTCAATGCTTTCCAAATGCATTCATTTGAACAATATCAAATCGAATGAGCTGAATTATCCAATTATTCACTCCTATTGAACAATTGAATTAGTCCGAAGCAAAAGGGTGAAGAACAGACGGTTTGTTTCATCGTGAAACGTTAGAAAACGTTAGTAAAAATCAACGTTAGAAAAATTGTTGAGCCATGGCTTTAACGCTTGGGAAAAATTAATTAATCTTGGTTAAACGGCTCGTATTAACATCAAATGGTTCATGGATATAAAACATAATCCAATTCAATCAATGGGAAATGTTTTCCGAAACCAAGAGACGGATTTTTTGTTGACCCTTGGCAAAGGTCCTGCGAGTGCAAAGTCATGACAATAAAGAAAGCGCAAATACAAATTCTTCACAGGAAAATATTCTTTTAACGTGAGTTTGTGAAGACGTGATAAGCAATTTTTGAAGAGAATTTGAGAAGCTATAACGGATTTCAAAAGAACATGAAATGACACAAGGGAAAGCCAGGCAAGAAAACTGGAATCGGTGAAATATATAGATAGAAAAAGATAAAGATTTCAGGAAATTTTAAAAGCAATATCACTAAAGATTTCAAAGCTTAATTAAAAGAGAAAACTTTCACGATTTTGAAAATAATTTAAAATCTATAAAAATGATATAGCCAAGATCTCTCTCTCTCTCTCTTCTAAACTGTAACGAAACAAACAACCACTTTATGGTTAAAAATTAGTACGATACGTTTTAAATTAAATAGATTGAAACATATCTTATGTACACAATAAAATGAGATTGCATTTGATTCTTAGCAAACTATTTGTTTTTAAAATGATTTTTTCTTCCAATTGAAATATGTGTTAATTTCATCTAAGTCATATTTTCGCATAAAATTTCATTAAATATATAGAAAACTTTGAAACACACAATATTTAAAAAATAATCATAAATATGAATTTTAATAATGTTAAAAATGATAATTATCTATTGAGCAAATTATATTTAAAAAAATACGATAATTATAAATGGTAAATTCAAAATATAATGATTGCGAATTTGTTAATTATTTGATTTTTGCTAATTTAGGAAGAAATATGATATATTCGTCCGAAGTTAGGAAAAATATTCACATGAAACTAGCATGATGGATTTTAGATAAAATTGATGAATATTTAATATTTGACAAAATAAAGTTTTTATTTTTAAGAGCACCCTTTATAGCCCATTTGAATTACTTAGCATGTAATGGTAATAATTTACAATGTAAAAATTTGTTTGATTGTAAGCTTTCTTTCATATTAAACTTCTGGCCATGCATTTTTATTTTCTTCCATTTAGAGAATGACCATATTTTTCTCGAAATACAATATTGTGACTTAAAAAAGAATACCTATTATTATTGCTACTTTTTAAAATCTGTTTGTCATAATTAGGTTCTTAAACCATTAATAACGTGGAATTATACCATTTAAAATCTGCATACAAAAACCCATTTCTTGAACAACAATATTTTTTTCTAAATACAACGTTGTAGCTTGAAACGGAAATTTTCTTCAACATTATATCTAATATTTTTATCTGCTCATCATAACATTAGGCGCTGAATGAATAATAATTTGAATCTGTGATAATTCAAAATTTGTGCAATGTATTTGTTTTAAATAAGTTGAGAAATAATTTGTAAGTTTTAAAGGAATTAATACTTTTAATATCCTTAAAAAAATCTGATTTTTTAAAAATATATAATATTATAATTGATATTATTTCAAGAATATAATTTTGTTTTTCTAAACTACAACAAGTAACATGTTTCAGAACTAATTTTAGTACTTTTGTTTATTGTTACTAATAAAGATAATTTTTTGATATCATAATTAGTTAATGAAACAAAAAACATGGAAAAGACTAAATTCGTCAATGATTACAGAGATTGTCGGATTATTGATAATTATATATTTGAAAATAGTTTACATATTTAAGGTCAATCATTGAAATTTCAAATACAACATCAGAAGAGATAAATTGCATAATTTCAAGGGGAGCTGTCGCTTTGTTTCGTAAAGACACCTTTTAAAAAATAAACTAATCCCTAAAATAATCAAATAAAATAAATACAAACAATTATTATCCAGTCTGGGATGACGTGGGTGTGAGACTTGACAGTGACAATAAAATATATTATTAATTTAAGAATAGTTTTACCCAATATATTGAGAAAGATATTTGGACCGATTCAGGAAAATAGTTATCTTTTTAGAATAAGAACAAATAGGGAAATCAATGAACTTATATAGGCAAAGACATAGTGAATTTTATTAAAGCACAACATTTATCGTGCCTCGGTCACATTGAGAGACAAAATGATAATCTTGTGGAAAAAATTTTACACTGGAAACGATATATAACAGACCAAAGGGAAGAATAAAAAAAGATGGCTGGATGATGTGCTGAATGTGACCCAAAATGTTTGAAGATAACCAACCAAAAGAGGAAGACTAAAGACAGAGCCGACTGGAAAGAGAATGTGCTGCAAACTAA
>JAPDSC010088242.1:0-20215 GCA_026290005.1 Latrodectus geometricus | reverse complement strand
TATATATATATATATATATATATATATTTAATATATATATTTAAACAAAGTAGAAAAAGAGATGGATATATAACATATGAATATTTCTTTTAATTTGCCTCTGACCGGCAAATTAAAATTCTATCCGGCGGGCCGTAGTTTGCCCATCCCTGCCTTATAACATTGTAAACCTGATTTGTTTTTTTTATTAACTGATAAAATCGAATAAACGTTCATTTTTCTTTTATATTCATGTTAGCATTTTTTATGGCAGCAGTCAAGTATATTATACATTATAAAAATAGGCAATAGAGAATTCAGAAAGCAATTTATAATTTCATTTCATATTTATACTATTTGTGTTAATGTGGAAAAAACTTTTTTCGCAGAAAAAAACACATTGCATTTGTTAAAGCATTCAATAAATGTTAAAAAAAAAAAAAAAAAAAAAAAAAAAAAAAAAAAAAAATCCATCTTGATTTTTAAAAATTCTGTTCTGAACCTCGAATCACTTAAGTATTTGAGTTTCTCAATTTCTAATGCCTCATTGTTAACGAAAATTAGTTGTTATTTGAAAGAAAAAGTTATGAAGTCATGTGCCAAGCATTTTAAAATGCAATCAGTCTATACCTTTCATATTTTACAAAATATGAAAGGTATAGATTGATGAAAACATTTCTTACCTTTTACAAGTTTATTTGAAAAGATAAAATTTGTTAAAAAGAAAGTCTTGAATTCAATACAGAACATATTTTTATTTTACAATGATTTCTATTTCCTTATTTTACCACGAGAAAAAAAGAAACTAAATTATTCAAATCCACACAATTCTTGCTTTTCAAATTTTTAAACCTATCGATTGTTAACTTAGATTCTATATTTTGTGTGTGATGAGTTTTTTTAAATTTTCTATTTCCTTATTTTACCACGAGAAAAAAAGAAACTAAATTATTCAAATCCAAACAATTCTTGCTTTTCAAATTTTTAAACCTATCGATTGTTAACTTAGATTCTATATTTTGTGTGTGATGAGTTTTTTTAAATTTTCTATTTCCTTATTTTACCACGAGAAAAAAAGAAACTAAATTATTCAAATCCACACAATTCTTGCTTTTCAAATTTTTAAACCTATCGATTGTTAACTTAGATTCTATATTTTGTGTGTGATGAGTTTTTTTAAATTTATTATTTCACTTAACTAATTTTGCAAAAAACGTTATAATTACAAAGGAATTGTGCCTCTCAAACAAGACGCAGGACACTCGATTATTATTAATCATGCTATACCAGACACGATACTACAAGAATATATAATTAGTAAGGAAAGTAATATAACTGTCAATGAAATTCGGAGAAAGTTTAAAATAACGTATCAAAAAGAATTAATTTATAGTCCACAAATATTCTTGTGATTAAAATATTCTTAAATACAAAATTTGCAATTATTCACATGAAAGTTAAAATTACAATGGCATGCATTATAGAAAACCTATTAATTTGAAAAACAGCAAGTGATAAAGTGAAAGATTTTATATTGTACTACAGTAACATTGACAGATATTTTATTTTTTCTGAAACTTTTTAAACATGTATTCCAGAATATAATTTGAAATGCAATACTCGAAAATTTAACACGCTATATTTCTTACTCAAATAATGAAATTAAAAAAATTCATTATGTATGCAAAACAGTTTTTTACAAAATTATGTTGCTTATTATATAATGTTGTTTATATGCTTACATAATATTTGAACATGTTATTGCTGGTATAAATAAAATGATTTTAAAATTAAAAGTTCTTTTATATGTGAATCAGAAAGCACAGATTATTCAGCGTTAAATTTATACCGAACAAAAAGTTTTATCAAATCTCCCAAAATACAAAACTATTATCAGTTTAAAATGCACGTTCACACTGTTATGACGCATGATGAAAAATTTATAGTAAGCGCAACAAACACTAATGGAAAAAATCGTAAGGACAAGAAAAAATTTTATAGTAATAAACTGAAATTTCAATAATACATTTGTATAGGTAAACATACTTAATCAATTCAGTTTTCAAGATCACAGGTTAAAATTCGAGAAGAATCATTTTAAATATGAAACGCGAACCAATTGATAATCGATATAAACATCAGAATTTTTATTTCTAACATGGATGCGTTATGTTTGTTGTGTGTACAGGTGCAAGACATAAGTTTAGAGGATGGGGAATGAACTTGATGGATCAACTCGAAAATGATTGGCGTGGTTTGTAGATGACGATGGAATCGTCCAATAACTCGTTCTCTTTCTGACAATCAAAGGTGACACTTTGCAGAAAACGTTAGGTTTCAAAAGGGATACGAAGGTAAGCATTATCTTGTTGGAAAACACAGCTTTAAATGATGATCATGAAGAGCAGAAGAAGTTGAAACATCCGACTAAGGTACAACAAGGTGGGTGCAATAACCACAAGGCAGTTCTTGCTGTAGGTATAGCATCAGACATAGGTTCATTGCAGGCCCTCACCTGAACACTTTCTTATCAAAACACGGTCGACACAGAACTGGTTTCGATTTAAAATATATAGACATAGGTCGCGAGGCACCTGATTTATACCTCAGTTTATCAGATATTGCTCTAATTCAAAATACCCTTGGTTATGACAGAATTGGCTAACATGCAAAAAAATTGGCAAAAAGCATTGGCAAATAAGCAGAATTGCATTCCTACGCAGAACGCGATCTTCTTGAAGCAGTACCACTTCTTTGATGACTAAATTATCTTGAACAATAGACACATTCTTGCCAAGTGTCTTTACGATATCACGGATAGAAACTCCATTTCAAGTAACTTTATACCACATTCAAACTAAGTGAGAAATGTTGATAATGGTTTCTCCGCCTCTTTAAAGGCACTTTTAATTAGCACCAATTCACAAAATCAGTTTCAGTTACAAATACCGCTCACGAATTTTGCATTACGTATTCAAAGTTGATGTTGATTTGCAGCTTCATAGCACTCTATTAACTAACTCTACACATATGTGTTTAGAGCAAAATTTTCAATAGATATTGTCTCGTTCAAGAATACAAACATGCCTACCAAACTCTAATTAACTATATATATATATATATATATATATATATATATATATCAAAAATGTTTGTAAAGCAACAGATATAGACACTGTAGCTTTAGCTCCCCGATAGGCTGTCGTGCCACATTTTTTTTAAAAATTAGCATATACTTATTATGATCTTGAAAGTATAAAATGAACGCGTGCGGTACACAGATAAATTATCAAAATTTTGAAACCAGAAAGAGTATATATTAAGTAAATGAAATGTGGTTTACAGAATTTCTCAAGCAGCGTGACATGTTAATATATAATTTACGGTAGAAATACATATACAAATGCACAAGAACATATATAAATAAACCATACGCCCTTTCACCTTCATTCTCGGCAGTCTTTTATTATTAAAAATCAAGTAAATTGCTCACGAAATTTACGTGAAATTTCGTACCATTCAGTCTATAAACAGATTATAAAACATAAAATTTGAAATAATAAACATTATAATCTGTCTTTATACAGCTATTTGAAACTGAATTAATATTTATGGAAAAACAGCACAAAACACATGCTTACATCTAAAGACCACGTCTCATCAAATAAAGTGACCCTCCAATTCTCTTTGGTTTTAACAGCAGTTCATACGAAATGCGATCTGAGATGCAATGCCTTTTCCTTTTAGAGCAATAAAGTAAATAGAGGTGATAAAAATAAGATGCCGCACCCGGGGGCAAGAAATGAAATTCTACATGTAAAGGACGTTCATGTTCGGAATTTCTCAAGTTTTTATGGCTCTCACTTCTTCAAGGACGGTCATATATCACAGGTGAGCAGGGGGCGCACGGACTGGAATGCAACCCCACGAGATGCGCGCGTGGGTGTTTACGAAACGACCACGCGAGGAGTGGCACTTGGAGTGGAAGAAGGCGCGTGCGGCACGCGACAAGGATATTGGAAAGGCGAGGGGCGCGCCCATGCCCCATTCAGGCCGCTTGACCCCGACCTAGGCTGGGCCTTTTTGCTTTTTTTATCATTATCTCGGGGCATCCGCCCTCACAACCATCTTCGGATCTCGTTCGTTACCTTCCGCGCCCAGTGCTTGGCCTTATGTTTTGGAAAAAGAAATCAACAAGTGATTTCATAATTAGATTAAATGAAAGAAAACGAGTTTTGAGGGATGACTTACTCGTGCTCTTCGGAGGTACTCAGAGGAAAGCAGATAAACAAAGCAGATGTTGATTTAAAAAAAATCGACTTTACCAAATGAGTACACAGCCAGATGCGGTATTTATTAAAAATAACCAGAAGTCACTTTGTTAGACAATGAACTGGAGCAAACTTGATGCGTCCAAACATCGCAATACCAAAGACTTCAATATCAAGGTCAATCCGCGAACTCATCTTGATATTTCAGTACATTTTAAATGCCAAATCTTTTAAATAAATTATTGCCTTTTATATATCTTAAAGAAGATAAAAGAAATATGGATTAAATTAGTAACTATTGCTCAATTAACAAAAACTGAAAGCGGATAACCCAGTTATTAATCATAACTGTGTGTGAACAACAGTATGAAACAATGTATATGGGCACGATGAGAATAGAAACTACTCAATGTTTTGAAACAATTGTAATCTCAATAAAAATGTATTCTAATATTGTTCAATATCCTAAAAGGAATAACTACGTAATTTATGAAATTTACAGCTGATAGATAGTGTGTGTGTGATAGATACTTTTCTCTTGTGTTGTCACTAAATCAACTATGAATTTCCTAAATTTAACTTCATATTGCCCAACACTCTATTAAATAACTAGTTAATTTAGGATAAACCCAGTTATTTAATAGGACATTCTTTGGTTATAATGAATAACTAAGCAATTTAGGAAATTAACAATATATTTATGGACACATTGCTTAGAAATGGAAAAACTAAAAAATGCAATGTATATTTATAACATGCACAGAATTAAGAAGAATCTAGGTGTAATAAAGAAATACGACGTTTTTGTTCACTTAAACTATTCTTCAAAAATTGTTGCATAAGAATACTTTGACAATGGTAAAAAAAAGAAGCAACAACTAAGTTTAAAAACTAAACTCAGAATTAATCTGACGCATAGTTTCAAAAGCAGTGTCCGCATAGAGTTGCTGAGATATGAGAAGAAAAATCAACTATAAATGATGAGATTAATATTCTAATTTAAAATGAATTATAAACATGATTTTTACAATTGAAGTTATCATGACTTCAATAAATACTTAGTAAAAGTTTCATTTCCTTAATCAATGAATGTTTGATTTCACTTCTGCAATTACTATTTTGATAGACTTACTAAATAAAAAAAATATTAGAGAGAATCATATAATTATTATCGCTTCCCGAAAAATTATGTCAAATCAAATGTCCACTTATATTATTACAATTGAAATAAAATTTCCAAATATTAATTGCTTCGAATTAGAAATTTAAATATAGATAATGCTTGTCTAAATAGCCAAATTAAATTAGAAGCGAATTAAATTTAAACTATTAAATATGATAAGTAAAAACTGTTACTCTCAATTTAAATATTAGTATGCAGCCAATCTCTATTGCATACTAATAATTGAATATAAATAAGTCATGTCTACTCCTCAAACAGAAAATATTTTCAAATAATACTTTTTACCATTCTTCGGTTCATGGAACTAAGCAAAATAGAATCACATAGATCATACTTCAAAACCCAAGTTGTCAAAAAGAACATATGAATCTGATTGTATTAACTTTTATGTAAGAAGTCAATTTATCATACTTTAGAAATATTTAATGCTTGTTATTTTATAATACGCATATTGATTCATTATAATCGTCATACTGCACACACGTATATTGAAGTTTCATGCAAAACAAATGATGCTTTTGTACTAATGTATTTTTTTAAATTGGAAAATCGATAATAATCATAATTAACGTGAAGATGATTAAATAATTTTAGCGTTTTTCCAAATGGTGATGAATTACAAGATGTTTGGTCAACTACTGGATGCAAAATTTATGTTTGCAAAATAATTTCTGTTATTTCACAGTATATTTTCACTGTAATTAAAATATATCCATATATACTTTAACTATAGTGAAGATGTAAAACTAGCATTGTATAACTTTATGGGAAAATAAATTAAAAAAAACAATACACTTAGAAAAATGACTAATTAGCGGGGTTTTTTTTTTTTTTTTTTTTTTTTGTTGGAAAAATTTTATATGCATTGGATGGCATCGATATATAGGCAATTTTTAACGATATATAGACAAATTTTAACGAGCTGAAGAAAAAGTTATTTTTAGATTCTGTTTAATAATAGTGGTTGAGATTGAACCTAGGACCGTTCGCCCTGAGGAGAGATGTCCTACCACTAGGCCACAGCGAATACGCAAATCTGAAAAATTTCATCTCGTTCCCCCCCCAAAGCTAGAAGCCGAAAGATTAGCTGTCTGATCTTCGATTCGACAGATCAAGCATTCGAACTTTGATGCTTGTGGATCGGAATTTAAACTAAATTGAATTCATCTATTTGAACTAAATTTCTTTCTTTTTCTTATCTACGATCACAAAACGAGAGCTGATTCTATCAGAATTTATGATTTAAAGTAGATTTCGAATCACTGCAATATCAACAGCAGAGAAGGATATTGGAGCCACGAACTGCTGAACAGAAGGTTAGAATGCTTTCTATCTAGTTCTGTATTTTTTTTTTTTTTTTTTTACATGTTATCGCCGTTCATAAAACAATAATTAAAATGACCAACACTGGATGTGATTGCATGTAACTTTTCAGTTTAAAGTTGGATTCCTACAGTTGCATATTCACAAGCAAGAGGTAACTGTTGAAAGGTTTAACAAGAAATTAAAACCAAACTGAAAGTAAAACTTCCTTGCTCCGCCAAGAGAGCAGATTAATGGCGGACTTCTGTTCAGCAGTTCATATGTTTAACCCTTCTTTGCATGTGGTGGAAATTTCCATCATAACCTATAATGCCCAAAAATTATATAAAAGAACAAGTTCACTTTAAGTGGATCGTATTTGGATACCTTTTTAATGTCCATTGCATAAAAAGAAACGTAGATGTCAAAAATAAACAAGTGTCATTATCAGTGCTTAAAGTTGTCTCATTCCGCTGTTTGTTGTAGTTGCAATAAACGTATGATTTCGTTTATAATTTTGTTTTATTATATTAGAGTTCCTATTGCTAAAAAATTGAAAATGAGTGGAAGAAAGGTTTGTAACACGTGTTTCTGTTATTTTCCTCTTTTATTTCTATTTAGTACTAAACTAATGATCTAACTTTGGAGGATGATGGAAATTTTTAGCATATTGTTTTTTGCTAAATTTATACTATAAATATATACTAAGATTTTTTTAACCATTTTCCCTTTAAATTTGAACATGAATTATATCAACTTGATTTATTTCACCAATAAAGAAAAAATCATGCAAAGAAGGGTTAACAGTACTCAATAAGTACATCTGATGTAGAGAATCAAAAAATAAGTATCATATCTACGATATGTAATAGTTACAATCACGCTAAAAATTAAAATTGAATTAACTTACACATTACTTCTTTCTCATGACTGGAAGACTTAGTTAAATTCTAATATTAGAATTTAACTGAAAGTAGGTGATCGATACAAATGCAGAACATATCAATGAAATATATGTAGACGGGCATTATTTAAAAATACATCACAGACAACATTTCCTTATTAAGCTGTTTTATTTACAGCCGATTAAATTGTAAACAAAGTTCTGTGAGTTTTTCTGTTTCTGTGAAAATTCGCAGAAACTTGTTTAGTCATAGTTGGTTAGGTAACGCATCGTTATATCCGCTACCGTTTACATACAACTTTATTGTCAACCATAGAAAAGATAATGCGCTTCATCGTTAAATGTGCTCATTTACCATAACACACTCCAATCCGCTCACAGGATCCAATCATAACAGAAATTGTTTGTTATAAATTTCCCGATAATAAATATTTCCCGTCATGTAACTCCAGATAAGCATGGAAGCTACTACGAACTAGCAAATTTTAACACAATTTACTTTATTCTCGAATGTTTGGTTTCTTTGGAAAAAAACATGATTTTTCTTTTTCCTTCAGAATATACTCCAAATAAGATAATATTTATAATTGTTTCGTGGAAATATGATTATTTCCTGTCAAGGTAAAGCACATATACATGTGTTTTAAGAAATAAAACGCATCGGAAAAATGTCATGGCTTACTTTTGTAATGGAGTTTGGATCATGCTTAAACACAAACCGGGTAAGTTTATTAGAAACTGTTACATTGTAGACGCTAAGATAAGTATTGAAATCAGAACATATGCATTTCTAGCTTTTTGGGAATTTAGATTATTACTTATAAATTGAAAAAAAAAATGTCTTATGACGAACAATAATGATGCTAACATATGAATTCATTATCTGTTTTAAAGACAGAATTTTCTTTCAGAATGAGATAATTTTGAACCATCAATACGGATATTTAATTAAAGACCATTTTTATAATGAATATAAAAAAAAATATTCGAGGGAAAAATCTGATTCTGCTAAATCGGGAAACTTTGATGAGTACATTTTTTTTTAATTAGAAGTAGATCTTATATACCCTTATATAATATTGAGATAATTAAGTAGTTTTCTATAAAAAAGATTTTACAGTAAAATTTAGTGAGAAAATGAAGGAAGAGTTAACATTTCAAAACCACTTCAACAAAAAAATGAAAGAATAATTTACATTGGCCTCCAAAAGTTAAAGAAAAATCGGTTTTTTGTGCCTTACTTGCGAATGAATGAATGTAAAAACACCAAATTTGGATGACATGTACACAAAATAGGTATATATTAATTGCAACACAGCAGTTTAATAATAAAAACGCATAAATGATTTAAAACTAAAAAGCAATGTCGCTGGAAAAAAAACTTTCTTGGCATTTAAAAGCAGGGACCAAGCAGAAGACTCGCCAATATTTGGCCTGCCACCCCGGGAGGTATTATTTCACTTGGAGGTCATTGCGACTACAACATATTTCGGATCTTTGGTTGGGTCAGGATTCGAACTCACTACCTTTCTTTCGATAACAAAAACGAACGCCCTAGTCAACCAGGTCACAGCGATTACTTATAATTGGTTGTGAAAAGCATAGTTACAAATCAAGATAAGATTGAGTAAGCTGAAAATATAAAATAAATTATTCAAAGAAGGGGGGAGTGAATGTATTTAATACAGTTCTGAATCCATTACAATGCTAATTCTTGCCCCAGTAAGTCTCTATCCGACAAGCCCCTACAAACTAAATGTATAAACAAAATTACATTCCTTTCGACTTGTGGTGGGGTATGTAATTCTGTTCTTTCGGAAAAGTGCTTCAGTAAAACTTTTCGCGAGTCAAAATTATACATCCGATAAATATTTTCTTAATTTAATTAATTAAAATGCAGATTATAAGAATTTAATTCAACCAAAGATTTAATAATTACAATTTTATCTTTAGTTGTTTTAAATTCTTAGAATCTAGAATGCATTCACATTATATACTACCATTCGAGCTTTCAGAATATTAAAGATAATACTTATTTTGCACGCCACAATGAAATTAAATTACAATCTGCTGAAATATTTTTGATCATTATAAAAATAAGTTACCTGGACAGAATTATATTACACATTTCGCAATAACTTTTAAATCAAATAAAGTTAATAATTAGAAACACACCAACAATTCATAAAATTAAAATTCTGGAAAACTCTATAAAAATTTCTTGACTAAATAAATTTTAATATTTTATACACCGGGTGGGGGGGGGTGCCGTAATAGTCGCTTTTTTAACTTTTTCTTAAACTCTTACTCATAACAGAATCCATCACTTAAAGATTTCACAATAAGCACATGTTCTAAATTGTTATTAGATTGTGAGTTTCTAGATTCATGTCTATTCTTTTTTACTAAACTAAAAAATCTTTCACACTCTGCATTGCTATTGGTATCACTAATAAAGATAACATGAATTTAGATATTCTATCATATTTGTCACTTTTATTTACACTCTTAACTTCGCCAATTTGAAACCACAGAGAATCAAAGTTTTCATTTTCAGTTTTTAACTTGGATAAGTCTTCAGTTTGCCTCTACCATTTTATGTCTCCATCTAGTGTTTCAAGCTCGAGCCTTTCTTAGGAAAAGAGGTCGGAATATACTTTCAAAGATCGCCCAGAGCCTCCAAGACCACAGAGACTGGGAAGTTATTTCTCTCCCACAGATGGGTTGAAAAGGGGTGCTAAGTTTCGTTCATAACTATAGTTAACGAGAAAAGATAGCCACAATGTAATAAAACTAAAAAAAAAAACTTTCAACTTTGCCCAGAAGAACAAAAACGCGAAAAATATTCCACGCTATCAGTAAAACATAGCTATCTTGCGTAAAATTTACGCACGGAGCGTGAAAGTCAGCAGGTCTGTAATTATTTTACCACGATTAGATGAAAAGAATTCTAATCAATGAAAGCATTTTTTATTCCGACAAGAGCACCGAATTTAGAAAAATATACAGTGCATTTTATTATGTTAAAAAACTGGATGGGTTAATTGTTACTTATATTAAGAAAAAATATACACTTTACTTAAAGGTACAAATCAAAATAAGAATGCTTTGTATACTCATAACGTGGATCTAATTAAATAGAGAAGGGAGTATTTTCCATTACACATATAGATTTTCTGTAGGAAGGTTAAAATTCCAATATACCAGCGCTGCAGCAATGTTTATCGCCACCTCCAACTGAGAGCTCACTACTGTAGGTTGCGAGCAGAGCTCACGCTGCCTCAGCTTCCTGTTCTTTCGTAATTGAGTTGTTGGTGTTGAAGCTTTTTTAATGCATCCACCTTCTGCAGTGTTTTCTTTCCACCATACCCAATTCAATTATGGTGCGCACGCTGATTTTAGAAGGCCCAAAAACGTTAGGAGTAAAAAAAAAATGAATAAACTAATGTGTTTCAATTGACATGATCTTGTACAGAGTGGTCATATCATGCAATTATTTTCGAGAATGCCCGATATTATTTTTTAAGACATTTTTTGGGCACGTACATCATTTGATAAAAAATAGTAAATTGATTTTATTTTAAAACAAAAAGTTCAAGCGGAAAGTTAAATTTTTTAAGCCATGTTTGAAAGGAAATGTAATTTACAGAAGCTAAAGTCTGATCAATCAGTTCTTAAATTCAGAAAAAAAAATGTTATTGTTGAAATTAATAAACAATTTTAATATAATTTAGCGCAATATTTATAAATATTTCTTCTATTTTGCAAGCATATTAGCTTAAAATCGAAACAATTGTATTCTTTAAACGTTGACAATAGCCGCCCAACCTGTCTAGTGGTTAGCGTACCTGACTACAGTTGGGTGGGACCTGGGTTCGAATCCTGGTTCGGGCATGGATGAGTATTCTCTCTCTCTCTTTCTCGTCATTGTCCTTTCTTTGTGTGTGAATGGTTGCCTACCTTATAAACGGGTACCTATTGCATGTGTGTACTGAGGAAGTCGGACTCCACACGAAATATGGTTCAGTTGGAAAAGTGGAGTAGCGCACCCCATATTGCCAGCCTGGCTGGCACACGACAACAACAACAAACGTTGACAATGCGTTTAATCTTAATAGCTCCGTTATACTGACGTCGCTTCATTCATAAAATTTATTGCTCTTTCGTTAAAACTATGGAAAATATTTTAAAGCATAAATTATTGATTGGCATTGACGTGCACTTCATTTGCGCCGAAAAAAAAGTCTCTGCCAAAAAAGTACAATATTACATGATATACTTTTTCGAATATTTAAAAAATAATTGCAGCCGGATTTACAGTGGACAAAAGGAGAATGAATGATCCCGGGTCCGAACCCAGTTGATGTTCAGATGGATTTGTCAAGTTATCCTCCCTTGCAGCACGTGAATACGGCTGACTGCTTAAGAAAAATTCTTCTGAAAAGCAAATGAAGCGGTGGATATCGAAAAGCCTAGAAATAGGCCGATAGGCTGTCTACTATATGACGTCAAAATAATCATGAAAGAACTTGAAATAGAAGTCTTATCCGCTCCTAAACGGTTGTTATATTGGATGTAACAGGATAGCCCAACTTCTTGAAGATAATTGAACATCTTTTGTAAAATGTTTTATGTAAGATTTTCCATACATAGTGGGCTGTAATCAAAAAATTGCAAGTTAGGGAAAACAGATTTCCCAAACACACTTCCTGACAAACATGCACGTAGAAAGGCAAAACACATCTTCAAGTTGAATTGAATTCTGGATCAATCCCACCGCAAGCCCGGGATAAGGCGTTCTACAGAAGGGCAGAAAAAACGTTCTCAATTAAGGTGTGTGCTTATGATTTGTTGTTTTTATGACAGGTGAACATGAATCTGGGAAAAAGTCTCGACGGAAGGCAAATATACAAAGCATATTAAAAAAAACAATTGAACTATCAATTACGCAGTGTCAAACATTGTTAATAAAACATAAATATGAAGTAATTTTCCCACATACTTGAATATTTGAGTACATTTTAAACCCAAATAAGAAAAAGCGTGTACAAAAATTTCACAGTAAGTATTCACAACTTAACAGAACACAACAAAAGCTCTCATCGCAAACAGCTGATCTCTTAAGTAAATAAAATAGATTATTGGGATGATAGATGTGCTTGCTTTAGTGACATGAAATCACTGAAAAACTGTGGCATTCCTTGAAATCTTGTGTGATAAGGAAGATAACTTGAAGCGAGGCATTTATTCTAGATTAACTCACCGAACCTTCTCCGCTTAAGTAATCACGTAAAAGAAATGAATCCGTTTTTGCGGTTATGAAATAAATAGAATCTAATAGTCTTAGACTTTCTAGATTATCAACATTGTTAAGTTCGCCCAGCAAAAGTTAGGGGAAAAGCATGAAACAATGAGTAACAAATATACATATTTTTTATTAACTGATGAAAAAAAAAATTCACAGCATAAAAATACCTTCAGCAAATAAATGTGACTATCAGAAAGACCGTTTCAATATTTCGCTCTGAAAACACATTCTCTGACTATTAAAATGAATTATACTCATTTTTCTCTGTATATTATATATTCATTATTATAATTTATCGGTAATGCTATTGATAGTGATGATCGGTTGATAAGATTTTGAGAAATTCTATTGTTTTCAACGAGCATTATATATATATATATATATATATATATATATATATATATATATATATATATATATATATATATTTATATTTGTCAAAAAAGCTTACCGAGATTTAGAGACAGAATTGAGTTTTTTGGAGTGAAAGCATTCATAATGGATTCAAATCCATCCCTCTAATGTTTTTGTTTTTTTCCTAAATTTAATTACGTGAAATTTTTAAAACGATTTCGATAAAATCAATATCAAAACAATAGTGTACATATTTTAAAATGTTGATTTGAAAAACTGTATTTTGTATTTTATGGTATTAAGAGTTGTTTGATGAGATACTTTATTAAACCTACTTAGGGATCTCCAATAATATAAAAACATCTAAATTTAGGGATATTGTGCAATATATGCTCAGGAAATCTCTCATTTCTTTATTACTTGTTTCATGGTTTCACTGAAAAATTTATATTTGTTTCTGATAGTTACAAAGCGATGTGTTTCGTCTATAAAACATATCATGATTACTAAAATGCTCTACAGCATATCGTATGAAAAAAATTATAAAATTAAAAATATAATAGAATCGTACTCATATAATCGTGTCATAATTATTTTTTGATTTTTTTCATTTGTATACCAAGTAATTCGCAATAGGACATTTAAGTCACAAAAGGTGTACCATGGCCTGTAAGAGGAAATCATGGAAACATTCAACGACGCGTGCAGAGACTCTGCATTTTAAATGATGATCAAGGCTGACGACTTCAAATTTCTAAATTAGCGAATCATATTAAATGTTCAAAGATTTTGACAGAACAGTAGTTTTTTTTTGCCGGTTAAAATCGAATGTTATCCTTTGGGCACAAGAACTATTTTCACAACATCATAGCTCCCATGATTTAACTTCATATAAGAATGCATGTAATCTGATGGTAAATTGATACTTAAACAGTCAGCGGTTCTTAAGTTGTCTGCTATCCACGACAAAAGGAAATCATTCTGCACATGTTAAGTTTATATACATACAAAAGATAAAAACGTATATTTCGGAAAGATATTTCACATGGTGTGTGCACCCTTCGAACAATAGAGGCAGATACATACTATTTTTTTATTGTAGAAAATATTTTTCCAAATATTATCCAAAAAAAATTTAATGTTTTTCCATATGATATTATCAAAATTTTAAAATACACAAGAACGCATATAAAGTGATTTCTTGGAGTATACAGCAAGTGAAAAGCTGCTTCTTGTCAAACTTATTTCGAAGAAAATAGTTTTTTAACACATTAATTTGAACTATTTCCTCTTCATTTCAACTGAAAGACATTGTAAGCTTTTTTGTAAGAAAGCAATTCATAAGCAATGCATCCTATTTAATCATAAAAGAAGGAAGCTTATAAGCAAAAGCCCTAAAAAATGTTCACCCAGAAATGCAATCATTTAATTATTCAACAGTAGCAAGGATCCCATTCAATAATATACAAATCTACTCGGTTAAATTACAGTATATTCTTAAAATTGGGGTTTATTTAGAAAAGTCTAATGATATGTAATACTTTCAATTTTATTTTACTCTTATTTCCAACACATGAATGCTATACTCAAGGAATCCTATTCTTTGGCCATTTCATCTGTATGAAAGTACTTACAAAAGGCATTTCTCGGCTATACTAAGCATTTGCTCCAGAAGTGAGTTCAAACTTAGTGCACCCAAGAGAAAAACGATATCTTTATGATCAAGAACAACAGAAATGCTGCCAACCACAGATTAGCTTTAAAAAACCAGATTTCTTGAGAAGGCTTAGGTTCAACAGGAGCTATTGAGTCAATGAATGAAGTTAACGAAAGATTGGTAATATTTGAAGAACTTATCGATTGAGGAAAATTCTGAAAGAGCAGTTACGTGACGCCACATTGTATTCTGTGCGATAATAAGCCTTACCTCCCAGTGACTGAAGACAAGTTGTGGTAGTGCCATGCCACTTGTCTGCTTACGAATTTCATTCGCAAAATCAAAGCTTTCGACGACTGGAAGTTCGGCGATGACATGGAAAGTCTGGGAGCCTTCCTGCATGTCTGCGTGCAGAATCCTGCCATGGCGGCGGCCCAGCACAGCGTACATCTTACCTATTCAGTTGGAACTTATTTTAAGTAAAACAGCACAAAAAGACATACAAGCACTCATTTTTTAAAGTATATTAAGGGCATTAAAATAATACATTTCACGATGAATTTTTAAAAAAGTATTTAACACCGGAAAAAGCTTTATTTTAAAAATAGAAATCAACATATTAAAAAATTTTAATCTTTAAATATGTCACGGTAAATATTTTCCTTCTAAGTAACTAGAATAACAAAAACTAAAAGATAAAGACACGTGAAAATAAATATACAAATAACAAAAAGTATATTGAGTGAAAAAAAAGGGATTGTATTTATTTAACATATAAAAATGGGCAAATTTTGCCAGTTTTCGTGGTAAAACTATTATTTGGAAAAATAACAATTATCTTAAATTTGTTCAAATCGCTTCTTTGCACTACATAATAAGGTCTCGCGTACAGAACAGCTAAAAATAAACCGAATAAGTCGTGGACTTTAACTACGATGAAGTCGAGATTATTTTCTTCGATGTATTTCCCATTGCCGGAGTATAAGGGAAACTGAAAACATGTTCACTCTACAGTGCTGTAAAAGTATGAATTATTAAATAAAAATAATTTTAAAAAAATTATGTGTCTATGCTGATTATAAGAGAAGGATACAATGTAGTACATATATATTGGCTTGTTTGGAAAGTTATTTCATTTTATTTGAGTAATGAAAAGCATATAGCGAATAAATATTTTATTGAATTATATAGTGTCAATTCTAGTCCAATATCTTTTACCATCTTTCTGGTCGTAGCATGATTTCATACTCATAAAATGGTTGGTTTTCACTAGAAAAACTGATTCAGGTAGGAAAAACGAATTGACTTTCCGAACAACCAAATATTTTCGTTATACTTAGTGATTATGCATAGATGAACTTTTTAAAAGGGGGAAAAACCATGTGCCTCTATTCTAAAGGTGACATTTATAAGGTCTTAAACAAATGATATTGCGAGAAAAGATTGTTTGTTACGCATGCTCTTATTCTCAAACACTATAATATACTTCAAGAATGTAAGTCAAGTGTATTCCTACCTTAACTTTATAAAACTATTTTTGTTGATGCGATTAAAAAAATGCAATATAGCAATAATGAATAAATATAGGATTTATGCCGGATTGTCCAGGTCGCAATACTATCTGTTACCAGTGAATAGCTCCCGCCAATTTGTCTATACCTGTCTGTTGTACTAGAAACAAGATATGCTCCATTTTTGACAAGAGGTACCAGAAAAATAGTTCTAACTTTGATCTACTAGATGCCTTGAAAATAATATCAGATATAACCAACCAAATAAATCGATAAATACAGATTCAAAATACCTTAACCCCATTTGATAATATAGTGATAACTATAGTAACAGCTCTTGTTATTGTAGTTATCACCATTAACCATACTACTTCGCGAGAGCTATTCTTGTGATAGACAGACAATGTGAACATTACCATAGTCTGAAATTTATTCGATTTCAGTTATTAATCAAACTCAGATTTCCTTTAAATTCCCAAGAAATAATTTAGCAATCGCTACATATAAACTCATTCCAGAAAGATCCATAGAATTGAGAATATATATACGGCCAAAAGAACCTCGTAAAATTAAAAAAAGCAACTTCACTTATATTCTGAAAGGATGCTTTCACAATCACAGTACTAGGAAGGACTTGCCAAGCACTGTGGTTCGCAATATATAGAATTCCTTTTTCTCTACCAAAACAGTAGATATTTTCTTCACTTAAATTATCAGGCATGTTCTTACTTTAAGAAATATTCTGGAAAACATCTGTGATCTATCTTTGTAATAACGACTAATAATTTCCAGACTAGCACGAGTTCAATGATCTTATCAAAATTAAAATGAATGAAAAGAATATTTGTAATTAAAAAATCAATACCGATCAATGTATCAATCCAAATTTTTACTATTCTTATAGATTTTCTTCAAGCCGTCTCGGATGAGCAGTTTCTAACAGCAACTCTTTCAGTCAAAATTTCAACTATAAGCAAAAGACCACCAGATAGAACCTGGAGAATTTCATTTCAAATAAAAAGTAATTAACTTGAATCTTTCAGAGTTTCTCAGATTAACTATTTCCGAAACAAGACCACCATTGAGATTTGATGTATTTTGCAGTGAGTTTTGAGAAAAAGAAATAAAAGTACACCAATTTCAGAAAACAGGATGTGATGATAAATTTATAAATTTACATGAAGAAAAAAATGGAGTCAGTTCCTTTTAATAGGAATATGCGTAACTTTCCCACGTACCAAGCGAAATATAAGATTTTTTTTTTTTAAAAAAAAAAGTCTTACCATTTACTTCCTCCCCCAACGATGAAAGAAAGATACTGTTGATTACTTAACGTGGGAATAATTTCTGGGATTCTTGAAAACCAGGTCGAATTTAATGCCTCCGACAACTGGCTC
This sequence comes from Latrodectus geometricus, assembly GCA_026290005.1. Taxonomy (NCBI): domain Eukaryota; kingdom Metazoa; phylum Arthropoda; class Arachnida; order Araneae; family Theridiidae; genus Latrodectus; species Latrodectus geometricus. The sequence continues at coordinate 2,349 of JAPDSC010088242.1, read as the reverse complement.
AAGTCACAGTGTAAGAGGGTCGCACGCTTGTCACATGCGAACGCTCTGTTGACCACACGAGGTGCTTGATCTTCACCTTTTCGAAGCGAAATGTATTTTCCTGATCATTTCGTAGCTTTCTGCTCGACTTCCAGGCTGGAGAGAGAAAGGTGTGGGAAAACTCACTTGGAGATCTTAGACGAAATTCCTCTGCACCACAATTTGACGGGAAATGAGCTAAATTCAGGCACTTCCTGAGCTAATTAAGACATCTTCCCATGAAAATTGAAACAGACTCCATTTCATCATTGCAATTTTATTGCTTGCTTCCGCCGTGCAATGTGCAACACCCCCTTTTTTTTCGGATTTCAGATTAAAAACCTAACGCTAGATTTTCACGTAATCAGTTTTTGAAAAATTAAAATCTTTTTTGATGAAAAATTATGTATATATGAGCCTGAGATATTGTATGCTTCTCATGATTCTGTCGTCACTCAGATAGATAAGAAGTATTAACACTTTCTTTAGGACATTTAATGCACTCTAAACGTAAACTCTAATTGACTCTTTTCCACTACATAAACAAATATTCATTTCACACACCGCGAGGGAGCTTTCTACTACTCCATTGAAATCCTCCAATTCTCATGCCTACACGACTACCGATTCTGTCTCACTCGTCAGAGAACGAAAACAAAATTCCATACTTAGAGTCAATCGTTTGATTTTTCATAACCATAATATGTGATATTTTAAGAAACTATAAGCATACAGATGCAAAATAACCACATTGAGCAAATTTAAGAACACATTAACTCACTAGTAATGTTAATGATACTTGTGAATAGATTTTTTCCTTATGCTTAGTCATTGATCGTAAAATATAATTTCTTTAAAATCTATAAGAAAAGTCAATTTTTAACTAAAAAAAAAGGGTAGACTTAAAGTAAATTAATTCATGAAATTCAATACAGTTCATTATTTCGATTTTAACATGCATAGTTAATTTTCACTGTAGCAGTATGGGGGGGGGGGAAATCTGCTTCAGCTAAACGCAAAGTCCTGTCTTAAGGCATGCGTTGTAGGTAATTCATGTCATATTTATAATTCATGTCAGAACAGTATAAATTATGGATTATCGATATTTAACTGATATTGCTTAAAGATTTATATTGATTTTGTTGACACTCTACGATTATTTTATAAATACGAAATAAGGAATGCCTTGTATTATCTATAGATATCACTACCTATAAAAATAATAGTTGACTGATACAAATCTCACATTTCTATAATATCACATATTCACTAAATTAAAAAAAAAAAAAAAAAAAAAAAAAAAAAAAAAAAAAAAAAAAAAAAACCCTTATTAAATTATTAAATTTTAAACACAAGGTAAAAACCAAGAGGACGATAATCATCAGAATTATACTCAATTTTTTTTTTAACAGAGTAAGATTTAAAAGTACTCTTCCATTTCGAGAGGCAGTAAAACAATCGCCAACAAAATCGCCAGTGGGTAAAAAAAAAAAATTGCAAAGCTTGTGAAGCATAATTGCTAACATGTAAAAGAACAACGCCCCTCCTAAACCTCACATGGAATTCTTTTTTACGCGATTGAGCGCACGAGTTTCGAATTTCGTTGTTTGTTTATTCCTGATGAGGATTTTTGCTGCTTTCTATTTTTTTATTGTTTTTACCATTTTTTGTTATGCTTACATGCATTGATTTCATTATTTGGGAATTGTCTATAACAGGGGTGGCCAAACTTTTGGGATCCGGGGTCTACCCCACATTTAAAAAATCGAAGGCGGTCTACCAATGGCAGAACTAAATTAACGTACATATATATTTTCGGTAACTAAAAAAAATTGTAAATTATGTAATTTTTCTAAAAAAAACTTAATATTCACAAAATAAAAATTTACTGACGAAAGTAATCAAAGTATTCATACAAGCATCGGCCATTCTTTTCACTTTGTTTAGTTGAAATTTAGCGTGTAATCTGCGACAAGTTTATCATATTGTGGCTGGTACGAGCTTATTGCAATGCATAAACACGAAATTAAATGTTCATCTGTTAAATGCGACCAATGTTTGTTTTTGTTCATGGTTGAAAAAGCAGATTCGCAAAGATACCTCTATCCAAAGAATGATTTCAAATATAAAATCAATTTGTAAATATTAGGAAACGTTTCCTCGGAAATTAATTTCCAAATATCAGTATTGCTAAATATGCTCTGGATCTCAGAAATATATCGCATCTTTATTGAATAATTCCTTCCTCAATCGTGACTGATGTGATATCTATTAAATGTCCTATTTTTTTCAGATACTCCATCAATGTTGACATTTTCATTAAATATAGAA
>JAPDSC010088237.1:0-12702 GCA_026290005.1 Latrodectus geometricus | reverse complement strand
ATGAAAATATGATAAGCATTTTTTCACTTCTTAATATGAGATTTTTCATATATTTATAATGCGATGTTATAATGATTCCTTTAAATTGAGGAATAATAAAAATGTAAGTTTTATTTTATTTCACATATCTATTTATAGTTTTAACATATATATATATATATATATATATATATATATATAAAACTTACATATAATTTAAATTATATTTATATAAACTTTGATTATTATTCTCAATTTCAATGAGCAAATAAATTTAGGTCCTTTGCTTAATAATCTCAAAATCAAAGTAGCACATTCCGGTTCCTTATTTCCAATCTCATTTATTTTATTCTGTATAGGACTAATCAAAAAGTTTGTTCTAAAAATTGAAAGAAAGAAATCAGTTCCTAATTTTGAACAATAAAGGATAACTTGAAAACAGTCCTTACTTTAATAAATTTTTGAATAAATGTAAGTTAGAAAACGTACAATGCATGTGTTGAAATATTTTAGAACAACTTTAAGCTTTATGTTGGGACATTAAAAACTTAAGATATTAGAAATTAGTGTGCTAATGACTATGGTGATGTTAATCATTCTAAGTAATTCAAAAGAAATATGTTTTTGAAATTTATTTGGAATCTACAGAATTCCACATTATTTATAAACTAAAGCATTAATACATAATGAATAGTTTGATTAATTTCACCAAGCATTTTTTAAAATTAAATTATAGTTTTAAACGCCATAGACAATCAAGGAATGATAATTAGAGAGAAAAGACAAAAGATATATGAAATTGAAGAAAAATATCAAGATGATTTCATTTCTGAATTAATGAATTAATAAATGTTTAAACGAAATTGAGAATTTGGTTGCTATATCCTTAAAAATAACCATATGAAATAATATCTTTCAATGATGTTTTTTATGTTTATAAATTTAAGTCGGAAGACTATGGTATTTTAGATCGAAAGATATTTTTTGTGCTTTTCTCTCGTTGATAAAATGATCAATTCGGTCTTCAAATCATGATTGATTATCTTTTAAAAATTCATAATAACAAATTCATATTAATCTTATTTCGTACTAGTTTTTGTTCTTTAGAATCTAATATTCGTTTTTTTTTATCATGTATGCGCTAATTTGTTGGAAAAAGCGAATTACCTCGTGTGTGGACGTTACCACCACCACCACCACCATTCCTCATGACTTAAGGTACATTAAAAGATTTAGATTTTCTTCACCCCAGGTATTGTGTGGAAAGAGGTTATCAGTTCAGCTATCCAACTCACAACTTGATCGTGACTCAAAATAAAGAAATGGTTAGATGTACTTAGATGGTTAAAGTGAAAAATAATTAATAGCTTGTTAAGCAGGTTGGGAAAAATATGTGGAAATATACGCATCGTGCAATAATTTGTCATTAATTATTTCAGGATCTTTACCCATTGAACCTGTTTGTGGTGAAAACCAAGTTTACAAACAATGTGGTTCCGCATGCCCCTTGACCTGTGAAAACTATCAAAATCCACCAAAGATATGCCCTGCTATGTGCGTTTCAGGATGCCACTGTCAGGAAGGATTTGTCAAGACAAAAGACGGTCGATGTGTCAGATCTGAGGAATGTAAGGAAAAAAATATATAAAACATAAGAATAAGCTTTTAATTATTCTCTTTGGAAGGAATCATCAAAAGGCTAATTCATGCTTTTGTTTTTTTCCTTTTTCAAAATAATTCGTAACTTTTTTAGTAATAAAACATTTGTTTCAAAAAATTATTTATTGATATAAGCTTACAATGCTGGTTGTAGAGTTAATTGAACGACCATATTAAAAAGAAGACCAGAAATTCAGAATTGATAAAATTGGCCTTTTCTATTTTCTTTTTTATCAAATAGTAAATATTAAACTTCCTCTTGTTCGACACACAAATGTGACCCATTATCTAAGAATATTTATTACGGATGGCAAATATATAAATAGTTCATGCTTAGGAAAAAAAAACCTAGCTTAAAATAACTTATAGTAATTAAACTATCTGTTATGCTGTGTCAAAAATTGCAATTTGATTGGTATATTAAGTTCGCAAATCTTGAAATTAGAATTTTTTTATATCCAATTAGTAAAAAGTGCCTTTCTATATAAATTATACTTTAAGTTGATTATGTTATGTAACGCGATTAAATTCCGATTAAAATTTTTTACAGAAGAGAGAAAAATGTTTTTAATTTATATGAATATTTTAAGATCTATTCTGAAATCTTAAAAGTATTTCACCAAAAAACAACAATTACTTATAGTATATAATCTACATAAATGAATAACTTAAAAAATATAATTTATTTAACTTTTAGAATTTATTTCATTGATTGGAAAACTGTTTTAAAATAAGTTTGATTAATAATTTTAACGTGATTATTTTTCATGATTTCATATTATTTTTCATAACATTACATAATTTAAAAGAATATTTAAACACGTGAATTTAATCATCGTTTATATAGGGAATATTTGATACATTTAACAAATTAAAGCAATAATTAATTCAAAGAAATTAAGCTTTGAGAAGAAAACTACTTAGGAAAATGTAAATAAGAGAATTTAATTAATGAATAAGAGAATTTAATTTAATGTAAATAAGGATTCTGATTACGTTACGCATAAAACAAGTTACAACTATTTAATATATTGTGGTATTATCAATTCTTTAGATTTCGAACCATAATAAGCATAAATCTCTTTTCTAAAATTACGATTCTTATGTACCATTACTCTATTCTCTTTAAAACTTTGCTGGGGAATACAATAATATATTTTTAAGGTTCATTACACACCAACGATAATAAATACTAGATTTTATGAGTATTTTATTACTATTTTCATGAATAAATAATGAGATACTATAATAAAGTTATATGTTAGGAATACAAAATTTTTTGTGTTTAAAAAGAGAGAAATTTTTCTTTAAAATACTGCTTGGTTTTCATCAACATCAATAGTTTTTGCAAAATATCAAGCAGAAATGTCTAAGTGAGTATAAAATTAACACGAACTAAAAAAATATTTTATTTAATGCTTATTCAAAGGTAATATGTAATTTATAAAAAAGTTTTACAATCATTCAGTAATTATTTAAAAACTATAAAAATAAGAACATCTATTTTATTCTTTTACAGTAATACTTTTAATAATTGTATAAAAAAATTATATATTTTCTACATTTATATTAATGTATAAGAAAAAGTCCTTTCTAGAGAATTTTCGATATAGTAATACCAAAAGAATGAATATTGTAAAAGTAACAATAGCTACATGCTAAATACACATATTTAGATTTTACATAATCAAATATGTTTTTTCTCATAAATCAATTAAAAAAACAAATTTTGAATTCATACTAATGATATCAGTATTAGTTCTCTTTTACACTTTTTATAAATGCTTTAATATTTGTCAGAAAAAAATAGGAAACTAGTTAAAAAATAATATAAATAAATTATTATTTAAGTCTTTAAATGAAATATTTTGTAAAATAACAAAAACTCTTTTTCTTTTAATAGGTGTTAGTAATGTCAATTCCGAAGTTTGTGAATTACCTTTAGAAACAGGTCCTTGCATGGCTTTAATGCACAGATATGGATTCGACAAGGAATCTGGCAAGTGCAAAAAATTCATCTATGGTGGATGCAGAGGAAACGCTAATAACTTCAAAAGCCTTAAGGAATGTGAAAGAGCTTGCGAAGGTACCGTAATTTTGCATGTTTAAACTTAATATTGGTACTAGAATTTTTTTTCGTGGACATAATTTACCAAAATAAAAATAAGCACATATGTTAAAATTATATTAAAAATTATTTACTAAGTTAAGAACTTTAATGCAAATATAACTTCAAAAGCCGCCCACCTTGTCTGGTGATTAGAGTACCTGACTACGGATGGGGAGGACCTGGGTTCGAATCCCGGCTCGGGCGTGGATGTACTTTCTCCTTCTCTGTATGTGTTTTTTGTTCTTTCCTCAGATGATGGATGAATGTGGCCCTCCCTATAAACGGGTTTGTGGTGGTGTGGCGTGGACGATGCTCCTCGTACCTCCGTGACTTAGTTCACACCGGGTAACGATAAAATGAATCAAAGTTTCCAGCCTTATTGCGGCAAATGGGTTATTTACTCAAGTGTGCCCGCCATTAGAAACAAAAAAATATAACTTCAAAATGTTAATTTAGTTTAATATTTTTCTATATAATACATCACACAATTTGAAAAATTTTAGGCTTACATAACTGATTCCAGGTTCGTCATTTTCATATGAAAATTGTGAAATAACTTTGTAATAATAAAATGAGCATTTAAAATAGCAATTTATGATTAGAAATAATTTAAATAATAGTTTTAAACAGTGAAACAAAATAATGAAATATCTATTTGTATAGGAATATTTTGTTTTTAATTTTCCTCATAAAAATATTATTAATAAATATTTAAAAAACAAAATTGTTTCAGAATAGGAAAAGTACAGAATAAAAAATGTTTATTGTTTTGCTGAATACAATAATGCAGTACACAATATATTTTTGTCTTGTAAATTATAATGCCATTTGAAAAAATATTGTGAAAGAATTGTTGACATTTTAAAAGAAATTAAACCTGAAAAAAATTGTTGTTTGAAAAAATTTGTTTTTCAGACTACGAACGCTCTTTGATCCGCCCAGACTGTGATAAGGCCCCAGAAACTGGTAAATGCAGAGCTTTTGTCAGACGTTATTACTACGACCAAGAAGCTGGTATGTGCAAGAAATTCGTTTATGGAGGATGTGGTGGTAACAAAAACAACTTTCAGACCGAATTCGAATGCTACAATAAATGTGGTGGTAAGTAATATCATGATAAAACCTACCATTTTAACAGATGATACAAAATAGAAAAGTTTACGTATAATTAAGCAAAAATAAAAAATAATTCAGAAAAGCTTATAATCACAAAAAAATATTTTTTTTTTGCATAAGTATTATAATTATGTAACAGTATACTAAGCCGCCCAACCTGTCTAGTGGTTAGCGTACCTGACTACAGATGGGTGGGACCTGGGTTCGAATCCTGGCTCGGGCATGGATGTTCTTTATATCTCTCTCTTTCTTGTCTTTGTCCTTTCTTTGTGTGTGTGTGAATGGTTGCCTACCCTATAAACGGGTACCTATGGCATGTGTGTACTGAGGAAGTCGGACCCCACACCAAATATGGTTCAGTTGGAAAAGTGGAGCAGCGCACCCCATATTGCCAGCCTGGCTGGCACACGACAACAACAGTATATCACTTTAATTCTGCTGATATTCAAAACTGTAGTCATAATTTCCACAAATGTGATAAGTTACTATCTTAAATTCTATTCTAGAGTGTTTTCCATCATGTAATCAGGCTTCATTGAAGTTTATTGATATGTATATATCAATAGTCTATAAGTTTCTCATCAAATGATAGCATTTTAAAATTATCAATTTAAAGTACAAAATTGAGAGAAAATAAAATTTTGAGGAAATATGCATGTGAAATAGAAAAATAATTCTAATATTAAGAAATGTATTTCTTGATTTATGAATTTTTTTATGTAAAATGAATTAAGAATAAGTTAAAATAATGCTTTAAAAACTAAAACAGGCATTACATTTATATTCATTTCAGTAAATAATTAAAGACAAAAAAATCAGTAATTGAAATTAGTTGTAAATATATCCTGTGATAAAGTTTGAGAATTATTGTCTTTATAAAATTGGAAAAAGGGAAAGTATTTTCTTTCCTTTTTGAAATTACAATAAAAATTTGAAGAAGAAAAATTGATCCTACAAAAAATTAAAAATTGTGAATTATTGAAATGTTATGAAACTTTGTATATACTTCTGATTTAATGAACTTATCATATAAAACTAAAATTTTCTTAAAACAATAAAATATACTTTGTAGATCTTCATATTGGTACATAATAATGAATTTGCCTCTTGCTGATAAAAATATTATGAGTTAAAGAATGTATGCGTTTTTTAATTGTAAATTAATAAATAATTCTGTTGTTGTTTTTAATGACACTTGGCGACGCCAAGCCCGCCCATCACAGAGACTAGGCGAATGAAGTCAGAGAGGGAGCGTCTTCCGTTTTTTTTTAATAGAGTACTCTCATACGAAGGTGGAAGTACGACTTTTGGCTCATAGATGACAGCACCACCTGAATCTTCTAATTTAGAGATTGAAACCAGTGAAGACCCAAAGCCTGGCTCCAACCACCCCTAGAGGTATTAATTTGTAAATGGAACATGGAGGACATTGCGATCCGACGTATTTAACGCGCCCCAGTCGCCATTCGTGAACACGAAAATAATTCTAAAAGACTATATAGATTTCTTATTGTTAAAAAAGCTCAAAAATTGTACCAAACACTGAAATTACAAGGCATAAAAGTTATTCTTATACTTGTTAATCTTATAATAAATGTAATAGTCTGTAATATTCAGAAAAAATTAAGTTTTATCTACATTACATATACATATCATAATATAAAAAAACTTTTAATAGCAACTGAGAAATTATATTTTATTATTAAAATAAATTGTGTTTAATTTTTGTTTCAGCTTTGTTTGTCAGCCACGCAACTGCTTGCCAACAAGAGAAGGAAGTAGGATTATGCAAAGCTTATCTTCCCAGATTCTTCTTCAACAAGAACACCGGAAAGTGTGAAGAATTCATCTATGGAGGTTGCGGTGGAAACAGCAACAACTTCAACAGCTTAGAAGATTGTGAAGCCGTTTGCTACTGTAAGTATAAGCTCTTTTTTTCTAAAAATAGTAAGCAATAAAAGTTATTTCCAATACCCATTCCAAAGAGAATAACATAAAATAAATTTAATAGTTTATTGAATGATATTTTTTAAATTGAACAAACAATTAAAAAAAGTTAAAAAAGTCTTCAAAATTGTAATTTAAATTTGAAAATAATTATAGTTCATAAACTTAATCATCTCACCAAATTCGATTCATTTAATGAAAAATTAAAAAAAAAATTATTGAGAAAATAATATAGTAATATTTTCTCATGAATTTACATTTTAAGCATCATTTGTTTTAGAAACTGCTTTTCAATCACAATTCAAATATTTAAATTCATTATATTCAATTATCAAGTATACCTTTGTGATTTATCACACAAGTCCACAAGAAGCGCACTGTATTCACTATTTACATTAAGGCATTCTGTTTATCATCACAAATTGATACTTAGGAGAGTTTAGAATAACATTAGTGCATGCATTTGATGGCTTACAAAATTTCATCAAATGCAATAATATTTAAATTATATTACAAAAGAAATAATAGTTATAATTAAAAGTCATATTTATGAGCAGAAGCAAATGATAATTTTTCATTGAATTTATTTGATTAACGTAATGGAAATTAGTTCTTAAAAGTATTGTTCAAAATTTATTTATTTTTGACAATCATGGTGGGATTTTATGAGAAAGTAGACATTGGAGGTCAATTTTGCATCATATCTTTCATTGAAAATTTTAGAACTGGAATATTTTCATCTTAAAAAGAGAGTGAAAATTGCAAATACAATTTAAATAAATGAAGTAATTTTGATTACAGAAAAATAAGTAAAAAATAAAATAATGTGATATGAGTTAGGCTTTAACACAAATAACTATTTCATAGATTAAAATATTTAGAATTATTGAATCTTTCTTACTTTACATGGAAAGGGCTGCTTTTTCAGAGAAATATTTTTGCTGTATAATTGATAAGGGTGGATAGCATAAACATATTCATAATTTTAAAACTCCTAATGTGTTGTAAAGTAAAGCAATTAAACATTTTAATCCTAAATGGTTCAACTTAAAGAATAAAGTAAATTGATTTTCTGCATGGACTTAATTATTGTAATTTCAGGTGTAAAATGTTTTTCTAGTAAAATAATCCCCATATAATAGACTTTATATTATACATAAAAAGTTTAACTATTATTTTATTGGTGAGAGATATCGAGCCAATGTCAGCCTTGATGAATTGCATATCATGTTTTTGAAAACATCATAAGCAAAATTTGCATTTTAATAAAATCTAAAAAAAGGGTGCATGTCATTGAAATAGAAATTATAAAGAAATGCCGAGAAAGTGCGGAAGATTAAAGTTACGTACAACTATTTAAATCAATGGAAATTCATGATTGCTTGAATTAGTTAAGGATATCATTTTCAGGAACAGAAATCAAGAGTTTTTATAAAGAACTTATATATGATAATTTAAATGAATTATGCAAAGAATCTACATGTGCTTTATCCTTTAAAGGAAGATGCAACACGAGTGTCATTTAATAAAACAGAAAATGTATAAATTCATTCAATACAATGATTATTGCATTTCTTTTTGAGTAAAAACTAGTGAGAATTGTCTCCAATATACTTTTATGCATTTCCGATTTTTACCAAGATACTTTTGATATTTATCAACATTTATTCATTTTTCACACAGAGAAACTGAGAATTAAATAGTTGAATAAATATAGTACATTAGTTAAATAATATGAAATTAATTTATATGCATATTTTAAAGGAAAAACAATTAACTATCATATGCAAGTAATTTTTTTAATGTTGATATACTGATAATTCTGTTGTTTTTAATAATATTAAGCAAAATTAAATTTTTTTTTATTTTAACTAAAAAACATTTATTGAAACGATCAGAATAAATGTACTATATTTTAAGAAATTATCTTGAACATCTCTTTGCAGAAAAATGTGGTCAAAATATTTAACTAAATTTTAATTCGTACGTTGCAATATTAAGTATTTCTTGAGTTCTTTCAAATAATTTAAGAAAATTTTCATTATTTTTTTAGAGAAATATATTATCAGAAGAGAAGTGTTTTTTAAGATTAAATTTACTTTTACAAAAATTTTACTTAAAGGGAAAAAATAAAAAAAAATTCAAAGAGTAATAACTCAATAAACTCAAAGTTTGTAGACAACTATAGTCTGGTAGTGTATGTTTTTTTTAATTAATGTAATTTCAAATTTGTAGTTATTAGCAACAAGATTTTAACTTTTGTTTATTTAAATGTTAATTGAAGTTTATTTTTGTTTTCAGAGAATGGACTTCTTCATCCCCACATCAATCAACAGCAAATGAAAAATTAATGTAATACCAGCAGCTTCTATAGATACCAAAATGCCTTGAATCAATTCATACTTAACTCATGTTTTATTAGCTCTTATTCTGAAAAGCTCTGTTTCTTCATGTAAAGGTAATTTTCACGTCTAATAAGATCTTATGAGAATCAAACAGACTGTAACAAAACTTTGAATAAAATTACTAACAAACTGAAATGTTGTAGCTTATTTTGATTTTGAAAACAATTAACTGTTTCTAACTTTGTGAATGTGTTTCTAAATTTTAATGTTCAACATTTTTTGTAGAGTAATAATTTTTTAAAGAGTAACGGATCTTTTATAAGTAGTGACTAACCTAATTGGGACTATTTGTAAAAGCTACTCACAACTAAACTTGTCATCGATAAAATTGACTTATTTTCATGTCAATGATATTTACTGAAGCTGAAAGATGTTCTCAACTATTCACAGTTATTAAAAAGGAATTTTGCTATTTTACTTCATTTGGAACTAGGCTGTGGACTGTACATAAAATTTGCTTCTTGTTAGCATAAAATAGTCTGTATTGATAAAAAGAATAAAATTAAATTAAAATATGATGTAAAATTGTTTTAGATTCAACCTAAAAATTTTACATCAATTTATCATCTACAATGAAACTTAGAGTTTTGCATTTGAATCCGTCAGCAAGAAGAATCGTAGTTTCAAGTGTTCACTTAGATCACGTGTTTCACTTATCTCACTTTCAACTCATCACGTGTTTCACTTAGGTTATTTTTATCTGGACTATAAATGGCTAAATACAATTACGCAATATTTGTTGCTAAAACAAAAAAAATTATTTTATTATCAGTTACGACTGATATGACAATAAAATATATAAATAAAAACACAAACATTAATATTAATAATCTGATAAAAATATTTGTTAACATAATAATATGAAAATGCATATCAATTTCCTGAAAAAAAATTTAGTTATTGGTTACAAGAAGAAATCATTAACTTTTGATTACTGTTTCGATATAAATGAGCCAAAAATAAGTATTTATTCCTGGCTCTTAAAATTGTTTTGTTTACCCATTCTCCAGAATTACATTTCTGATAGTCTTTGAATTTGGTAACTATTAAGCTCTAAAATGTGATTAAAAAATCAAAAGTCTTCCCTTAAAACACGTAAATTTTGTCAAATTTGTACTGAAGGAAAAAAATGTAGCAGTAGAAATAAGAAAAATATGTTTTGGAGTGATATCAATCATTTAGAGGAAATTATATAAAATTACATATTCACACTGCTTATTTATAACAGTTGAATAGGAGAAAAAAGTTCTATTTCAAAAATAACTATTACAGATAAAGAGGTGAATATCTTGGAAAATATGTTCTGCGTTTTCTTAATTGTAATGACAAGAAATTTTAATTAAAGCAATCTGTTTACTTAAAGAGAATGTCATTGTGCGACAAAGTTGGTGTAGATCCACTTTCAGAGCATAACTGATGGAATACATATTGTTCAAAGTAATTTTTCGTACAGTATTTACGAATATAAGTTTCGCTCGTAATATTTTAAAAGAAATCTATTATTTGCCTGCGCAGATAAAACCTATTACTTCATTAATTTTACTGATTGATTATTCACTTCATGACTTGTCTGATGAAAAAATATAATGAAAATTAATGGAACGAATATAACATAAATCTTCATAGTTTTATGTTAAATTCTTGATTTTTTTCATCGTATTTCTTTTTGAAATTGCAAATACTAGTAGTATGAATTTAACCTTACAGATAAAAAGACAAATTTAGCAAAATTCCTTTTTCTTCATTTAGTAAATTTAAATAGTCAATGATATTTTAAACCAAGAATAATAAGACCGATAGAAATAAAATATACAAAACTCGAAATATCATTAGCATTTTACGCCAAAAATACTCTAATCAATTTTTTGTTATAATGAAAAGAGGATAAATATTTCTTTTCATACAAATCTGAAAATGTGAAGAAAACTTATTACAAAACTAAGAAAAACCAAATGTTGCAAGAGAATCTTAAATAGAATAATAAAGACAAAATTTATGTGTTGAAGAATGTCCTAACTCTATTCGAACTGTAGAAGCACTGTTTCATCATTAATTTTGAATTGACACATAAAAGTAAGTAGATTAAAACATAAAGCTTCATTTTATGCTCTTTTAAAAAGAAGTAGTTTTCGTCTAGACAAGAAAAAGAATACTAAAATACTTATAAAATCCTTGCTTTTCTTTTATAATGATAAATAGTCCATTATTCATTGATTTTACTCTGTAATTATTTAAAAGCGATTTAAATAAATGGCTTTACTAGAAAATGTTCTCAATAAAACCATTGATTATTAGTCTGTAAAGGAGAATAATCTAGTATGAAGATGGAGTATATTGTTGACAAATAATATGAGCCATTTCTACTCGGAAAAATGGTGGCACAAGCGACTTTCCATGAGGAATTCAAGATAAGTTTTATTTAGTACCTGCCTTCAAACCTCCTATTAAGATTTCCAATCTATACACATTGGATTAAATCGCATAATCATTTAACATATTTGTATTTTTTGTTAAGATTGTCTAAAATTATTTCACGCATCATGAAATCTAAAGATAACAATAGACTTTTCCAGCTATTTAGTAGTCAAAAAATCTTTTTAATATATGACTTATAAATGCATCATAAAATCAACACACACATACACATATTTAAATGATGTCCTATTAATCGATTGTTGGTAATATGTTTTTACGTATGATTAAAATAATTAAAAATAAATATAATAAATCAATAGTACTCATAGTAATGTAATAATAATTGTTTTTTTTTTACTTATTGTTTCTAATAATTTTTGTTGAAGTTGTAATTACACATTTAATGACTCATTTAACTTTTTAAATAACTAACTCATGACTTCGATTAAATTCTTACATTCTTGCTTTAAATTATATGCTCAACTATTTCTAATTAAATCTCCATTTATAATGAAAATCATAACAACGTTCAACTATCTTTTCAAATATTGTTTAATTTTCCACAACAATTTAAGATTTATAATTTTGTAGCTAGAAACATTCGCATAATTTTAGCATATTTGTTTGTCACTTTCCAATTGTTTTATTTGTTTGTTTTCTTCAACAAATTTATTTGTTTTTTGTATTTATTTTTTTATTTTATTTTTGTTATCTGAATAATATATAATTAATTTTTAACCCCAGTATAAATATTTTATCTATTCAAAATTGAATACTTTAAATTTTTCAACAAGTTCTATCTGATATAATTCCCCCTTCATTTCTATCAAAATTATATTACTTCTTTCGTTTGACAAATAAGTTATAAAGAATGCTACAAGTATGTTCTAATAAAACTAATCTTTAATGATAATAAGTCATTTTATTATATAAATTTATATTAAATATTAGTGAAATATTTGATAAAAAACATTTGAAAATGTTTTTTTTAATTCCATAAAAACTATTAAAACATTTTTATCAGCATCTTACTTTTCTTTAAATTTAATAATAAAATACTAACTTCAAATA
>JAPDSC010088226.1:19257-36940 GCA_026290005.1 Latrodectus geometricus | reverse complement strand
GCCGAACTTAACTATTAGCACATTAGCACAATACATTCTGGCAGGAGACGTTCTCCAGGCAGACAACAGAACCAGAACCTGCCATCCGAACGGTAATGGGTGAACCTTGATTCGTCACTCCAAAGAACCCATTTCCACTGATCTACGGTCCAATTTCAATGTGCTTTACACCACATTAACCAAGCAGCGTGATTGGACTTTGTGAACAAAGGCTTACGGGCAGCAGTACGGCCATAAATACCAAGCAGATGTGCTTCCTTACGGATGGTATTCATTGAAACTATTCTCCAGGATGCCTGTTGAAACTCCTTGCGAATAAAGGTCATCGGTTGGATACGGTTCTTCTGAATATCTCTGTACAACACTCGTGGACCTCCATCTCCCAGTTTCGTTGGTTCACTGATTCGGGGCACATTTCGACAATCACCTTCCACTTCTTAATCCCATAGGCTACTATCGATTTTGTTTACTTTAAAGGATCGACCACATTTGTGATACCGATAATTATACCTTTCTCGAAATCAGAGAGCTCCAAACTGCACAGCATCTTGCATGCGACTAATGCCGATGCTGTTTCCTACACGATATATACCGGTGGAGTACCTCAGGACCGCTGATATCGTCATTTGAATACGTGTCCAAATACTTATTGGTAGACAGTGTATTTTCTGTAGTGTCATATATTTAAGTTTAATTTCCCCATTTTTATTTCAAGTGAGTTTTGTTTCGTGATTTGCATAGATGACAGCGAATTCCTGCAGTTCATACATTGCCAGCAACAGTACGACAAAATTGACGGCCAGATTAGTGTAAATAACAATGGGATAACAAGCATCCAGGATAAATTAGTTTATCTTTAAAATATCAAGCTATGTTTTATTCATTTTTTTAGATGACAGCTAAGGTTGAGAGGAAAATGAAAGCCAGCTCTGAAAGAGCGAAATTCAACAGCTTCAGCGGGTACGCGAAGTCCATCTTCCGGAGTTCGCTCATCACCAGCCTGCCGGAAATCGCTCTGGCCAGGACATGGCAGCAGAAATTCATCAAGATATGCGTCTTCTTGGGGTGCCTCTTCGGCTTTGTGTATCAGACCTACAACTTCCTCCACCTGTACCTCTCCTACCCGACGACTGTGAACGTCCAGGTGTCCAACCCTTTCGAGATTGAGCAACCTGCTCTCACGTTTTGCAATAAAAACAGGTAACGGCACTTACAACTTGCATTTTAATGAATAACATAAATTAGATTTAAGTTAACTTTTTTTTACATAAAAATGAAGTAGTAAAATACAAAAATTAGATTAGCAGCTTTGAATAAATTATTTTGATACAAATAATACATGAAAACAAAAGTGTTTTTAAGTTAATCTCGAGTACCTTTTTGTTCGTATTAAGAATTCTGGAAATTGGAAACTATATATATATAAATCTGTTAACTACGGAGTCGTTTCTCCGAACTATTTTATCAAAGACCACAACGTTAACCATTCGATTCCCAAATCAGCTTTAGCTAAAGGGAGAGTAAAGTGAAACCAATTTCTTTGCAGCTCATTATTTTGTATGATATGTGTTTTTCATATTGAGAAAATTGTTCGGAGAAAATTCAACAGAGATAATTAATTAAATCCATGGTGAGGGATTCTAAATCAGTTTTAATTTTTGCTTACGGCTCTTGAAAAGTAATGAGGTCAAAGCCAAAGTTTTAATTTTTTAGGAGGGAATCCTTTGGTTCTAGTGCATATAGACCAAGACAACTAATTCGAGAAGGATTAAGATTTACTTTTTTAATTCGACATTTTAAAAGCTATTCATTGATTAATTGTTTTTAAATTTTAGAATTATGAAATGTACTTTGCATTAAATATTTTTACAATTGAAATATAGTTATTAATTTATGACAGTCTGATCATTTACATGGGATTTGAAACGATAGAGTCACAGAAATAATAAAATAAGAGGATTTATTGACACAATCAGATACATGCTATATATATATATATATATAAATAAATTAAATTGAAATCACTCTTACAATATTGTTAATAGATCTTTTCGCCTTCATTTAAGATGCTTAGATATGAAATGTGGCAGAAATAAAAGTAGTCTCATGTTTATACACTGAGCAGAACACGGGGCTTCTTCTCTTTTCCACCTTGTATAATGAAAGTATTAAATTTGTTTTCATCATTTTTATTGTTAATTATAAGTTTCTTATATTCTAAGCAACATTTTTATGGGATGTCCAGTATAAATATAATACAACTCTCACTAAAAAATTTTAAATTTTAATGAAATCTTTTTATTGACTTTTGTAATGATTACAAAAATGAATTTTGAAGGTTTAACTTTTGAGGATTTTTGTCTTTTACATGGATATTTGGATTGTTTTATTTCCAATCTTGATATCTTTGAAATATATATAGCAAGGCATTTCCTTTTATTCATTTCCCAGGCAGAGGCGCACAGTGATCTGCACCGAGCCTAACAACCAGTGCTCCTTCATAAGCGAAAAGTCCTTACGTGAACAATACCCAAGATACATCATTGGCAAAAAGACTTTCTATGGAGTAAGTCTTCTTCATTCAAAAAAGATTTTAATCATTAAGTCATTTTTTTTCTATTTGCGTATATATTTTGACTAAAAAATGCCTTAATCTTTCAGTTTTTTAAGAGCAAAAAGGAACAATAAATAATTAAATAGATCCAAAAACAAAAATTACATGAATCATTATTTCAAAAATAATTATTGTAAAGAAAGAATATTTTTTACCCATAGTACAGATAGATAGCATTAGTTGTCTTTCAGAAATTGTATCGTTGTCAATTTCCGGAAACGTAAGAGGGATTGAGGTAGAAAAGGAGTATCTCAACTCCTGTTATTTTTGAACAACGGCTTGTGTTTGTGATTTTCTGCCGTCTGCAGACACGACTGCCGATGTGGATGCTTGTTTTTCCAGTTTTCTTCCCTTGCATCATGTAAATATGACCCACTGCCTACGAAGGACCCTCCCGAAAGGCCAATTAAATGGTAGATATTAAATTCTATTACTGCATTTTAGGCCATTAAGCTGTCTACTCTGCGCTATCAATGCTTTTATGGCTCGGGACCACCTTGACCTAGAGGCAAGATAGTAATAATCAGAGTCAAATAACCCGTGTTCCTGGTCAATTCCTATTACTGGTGGACAATGGCATATGGCTGTTGCTTTCCTGCTTCTACAAGCATTTTTCTGTGTGTGGGAGTAAAAGAATTTTATGGGTTCCATCCTATGGCATGTGAGAATGGACCTTTATCTAGAAAAAGTCTTCTCGGTAGCAGTTTAAGCAGTTGATATACAAATTCCTTACTACAATTTAAATTGTCAGATTACGTGATGTCCACGCTCGGGCTTACCTTTGGCTCCATCTTACTGTGATCTTGATTTAGAGGTGTTAGAGTATTACAGTTTGGAACTATTTCATTTCGCTGGTGCAAATTTCACCGTGTTGTCATTTTTTTGCGACAATTCACGGAAAACATCTAAAGAAATAGTAACTGTTAGTTGAAAAAATTTATTATGAAGATATAAATATTTTCTCATTATATTTAAAATGTCTATAAAGGATAAAATGTTAAAAATATAGCTAAAAGCTGATAGTGGCGATATTTTGTTATCCTATTTGGTGACATTATCACCAGCTCCGGTGAAAAGGGAAAGTACCTACTTTTTTATCCATAAAATCATTTATTATCAAATTTTTAAATTAAATCACAGAAGGCACTAAATTTGCGGATGTTTTGAATAAAAATATTAAGATTGATCGATGGCATAATCTATTGATAGTTTTGCGGTCATTATTAGTTGGAAGATAGATATTACTGTGATTTTAACGTTCATGTCCTTAAATTAAACACTGTGGAATAATAGTTTCTGATGTTGATGACTTTTCCTTCAATTCTTATTTTGTCTCTTGTAATAAACAAAGGTCATTTGCATATTTTTTCATTGTTCTGTTCTGAAGGGCTTATAATAATATTTTAACTTTTGTATCATGAGTATAACTCGAGAAGGAGGAGGCATAGGAGAGGATAGATCAAAGATATTATTTGTGGATGAATAATTTATAATCTAAGTTACAGGAACAATTAGAATATAATAATTATATTTAAAACTTGTTCATCACTTAAATAAGGTCAGAATTAATTCTATTCGAATGTTTTGTTAAACGTCACTTTTCCAGCTAATTGGGTCCTAACTGGTAGCTGAATGGTTATCTCTTGCTTTGTGGATTCAACTCCCACCTTGGAGATAAATGTCTGTAGAAGTCTATATCACTTTAAACTGTAAGGGTCTGTCTATTTAAATGCCGTTAACAAAATAACTGACTTAGATCAATAACTAAATCCACACAATTTCCTGGTGGTTGTCCAAGTAAGAAACCATTTATTAATTACAATTTAATCTTGGAACGAATTTGTATAAATAAAATTACTCTAACTTTATTAAAATTTACCAGAATATTCTTTTTAACCAGACGTTAGGCTACTGTATAGATAGATTATAAACCAATAGCCTAGTTATTTTCATCACATTTACTAAAATTTTTCTATTTAATGCACGCTTATTTTAAAATAAAAAAATTCTTTCTTTCAATATAATTTTCGATTATTGGTATAAAAAATATAACTATTTGATTTCATTTTATCATATTAGAGTCAGTTTAATAATTTTTTAGTAAGGAATTTATTGTATTGAATGTTTAATTTTAAAGGAATTTTAAATTTTTAAGCCGTATCCAGAAATATCACATTAGTTTTAATAATTTCTTCAGAAAAAGATAGTTTTAAAATAATTGGTGGTAACTTTCAGTAATTCCAGAAATAACAGTTTCTATAATAATTAAATGAATATTTATTTTATGAAATCTTTCCTTGTAAAGGACTATTATTTTCGTGTTCCATAAAATAAATACCTAATTAGTTTTAATAAAATACTTCTAACACAAATAGTTTTGAAATAATTACCCCTGAATTTGCAGTCTATACTCAATTCTCTTTTTCCCCATAAAAAAATCACTTTCGAGAGAATTATTCTGAATAGAATGAAGGTGAATCTGAAATTATTATGACATAATTCTTTCTATTATTCAACTGGTTAGAATTTTTGATAACTATTTCAAGTAACCAAGTTAGGTTTCATATGTGGTTTAAATAATGTCTATGTAATTCCCTAAGTTTTCGAATGTATTATCAGAGGCCATCAGATAGAAGTTTTGAGGACGGAAAATTGCTATATTTTGAAAGGTGTAGTATTCATAACGGTAAAACTCTGTTAACCAATCCCGAAGATTAAACGAGAGAAGGGGAAAATATTTATTCAAAAGTTTTAGATCAGCTGGGGTTTACTATAAAACCCTATTTTGTGCACAAAAACCAGGAGAACTGAATACTGACTGGGTCAAACTTCATAGGTTTGTGTTCGAGTTCCTAACTAGTGGTCACATGATTTCTGTGAAATGTGCAGCGTAGGGTTCATTCAAAAATCGAGATCCACGTTTTTGCTGAAAAGGGCAGATTGAAAGTTCATGGTAAATGTGTTAGCAATTAATGGCTTTTTTAAAGTTTCATTATATATACTGTATTAGAATTCTCCCACGTAGAATTGTGACAAAGCAACGATCATTATTAAGTACTCTTTCCATCTCATATCGAGGAAATTCAATTTCATAGATCAATAGGAATCGAATACCAAGTATTCAATTGCAATTGATAAATAAATTTAAACTCATCCCCTTTCTACAAATTTCGCTTAAGAGCCACTAATTTCCGAACTGTGCCGTTGAGGACCGCTGTAAGTTATTGCTCTTCGTGTGGTTCATATCCATTTCTCTGTACTCAGACGTGCTTTTTTATGAACGTAACTGGGAATGAGTGTCAGCATCCTTCCATGTAACCAGCATACAATTGGGTCTTATCAGTCGGATGGAAGCTGCCGATTGGGAATCTTCTTTAGTTAGAAGGATCAAGCAGAAGACATCCCAATAATGGATCAGCCACAACCAGAGGAAAAATTTTATTTTGAGGTATTTAATGTACTCCATTTTTATTTAAAGAACACGACGTATTCTAAGTTAAATCAGAATTTAAATTTCCCTTTCTAAAAAGAAAATGATGCCTTAAGCAACCAGACCACGAATCAGCGGCCTTATGAGCTATTGCACTATCAATCTTCTCTGTACCTAGTCCTGAGTTGAGTTGTACTAGTTAGGCAGAAGCAGCCGGGTGGGAGCCTTCGTTATTTATAAGCAGAAGACCCCCGAGGTATCATTCCACTTATATGACATATTTAACGCTCTCCAGCCGACTTTAGTGAACACAACGGATTCAGTTAAGTCGGGTTTCGAACTCACTAGCATCGCGTAACGCCTTAAACAACCAAACCATCAACAAGTGGCCTTATGGTCATAACTGTTGGCATCCCTAAAATAAAAGGCTTAGACTCACATCTTTAATGAGTACCTATTCAAAATCATTACAAAATGATATGAGAGAAAGTAGAGCATTTATTCATAAGTAGATTCTTATGACAAAACTTTTCTGAATTTTTTTAAAATTCACTCATGACGAATACCGCATGTATGCATATTCACGTGTGCACTTTGTTATAAATAGGTTTCCTATTTCAACAGCATAATGGAAGACAGATTTTCTTGGAATCGCACTGCAAGGGAAGCTCACACGGAGAGGATGATTGCGGCGTGTGATAAATATATCGAAGGAAAGAAGACGCCTTGCGAGTAAGTATGCAGACATGTAACATGCTTGCAAAACGTGTCCCATTTTTTTACTCGGGTAAAATAAAATTCAGGTACTATTTTAATTCAATATATTTTTTATTATTGAACATTTTAATTTAAGTGTTTATATTATTTTATAGAGTGGATTGTTTTATAAATAACTATCACGTTATTGTACAATCGTATTTGTCCCTGTTAAATAAAATTTACAAAAATATTACGATTTATATGGGCTATATTTCTCCTTATTTGTGTTTATTGTATGTTCCAGTAATTTTTACTATTTACGTTTTGTTGTGTATATGTTGAAAATCATGAACATGTAGGCTATGGGGTTGTTTTTATTTTGTTATAAACTGGATAGCTGTTTATTGTTTTGACGCGTACACAAATTTTCATGAATCCTTGATTCTACATTCTGAAGAAGTATTCTTTTTTAGTTTATCTAACGAGGATTTGAATTTGTTATATAAGCATAGTTTTGGAATGATTTATTATTATAATAAAATTTTGATATTTTTTCAAGGAATTGTTTTTTAATTTTGATCAATTCACAAATTTACGTTCGAATTTCTCTTAAAATATGAGCAATGGTTTTTTCTTATTTTATTTAACTTGTGCTGAATATCGATTATTAACTATATATTACTTTCTTTCATTTGGAATAGATGTTGCAATTTGGGTGGCCAGAAGTTTATAAAAAGAAGCTTCTTCGCATTTTGCACAAAACGCCATGTTTATTCCTCTCAGGCGTAAATATTATAAATAACTGATACACACTTTAATCCTTATGTACAAAAAGTGACGTTAGTGTGACAATGAACAATTATGCGAGCATCATTCACTGTTTGTGTAAATAAGAGAAAATTATTTCTTCATATATATATAGAACGTACTTCATATATATATCTATAGCACTGCAAAGAAGTGTTTTCGATTAAGTTTTTGAATGATTTGAAAGCTTCGGATATATTTGTGGATATTCGTCTTTATTAATACTTTTCAAATTATCTTCAAATCTTTTAGTGGTGTTGTTGAACCTGGTGCATCTTTTCCATCTTAACGGAATTTGCTGTACTAATTTGAGACATTGCGTTTTATTAATGAACTTTCCTATAATGCCATGATTATTTTTTGTCATGCTTGAGCAGAGTTTATATTTATGTAGGAAACGTGATCTTATAATCTTAATTGCTGCATTTATAAAATATCGTTTTGAATAACAAAATGAAACCGAATCCTAGAGAGCTCCCTGGAGAGAAAATATGGTTATACTCATTTCTGCCAAAGTTATCAAAGGTAGCTTTATGTAAATTTTGTACAAATGAATGAAAGTAAAAGGTAAATTTATCATAGCAAAGCAGAGAGTTTTTGCTATTTCTTCTACTTAAAGACAGCAGATTATATTTAATTTCAGAAAATATTAAAAATACCTTGTTAATCTGTTTTAATGATAAAAAGAATGATTTAAAAATTTTTTTAATATGATTTTTCTATAAAAAGTGTGCCTATTTATCAATTAGTAATCATCTTACAAATATTGTAATATTGAAAACTTGTAATTCATTATAGTGTTTTTCAGGTTGTTATAAAATTATGTTATCATTCTTTATCTAAACTTGCAAAAGTAAATGAATTGTTATGACATGTATTTTTCATAACCTACTCAGGATTAGTTAATTACAATGCAGGATTTCTTTCTGTTGTCAGGAAGCCTTACAAGATGGTGCCGACGGTTACAATTGAATCGAAGCCGAATTTCTGCTACACTGTCGAGTCACAGTGGGGGCAGCCCAACTCCACCGAAGACATCTACCCCAACACTTTCTGTAAGACTCTTTTGCTTTCCTTATTTCATGTGGGGGATATTATAATGTTCTCAAGCATGCATTCTGTATTTATAAGGGATGTCCAATAAAGTTTTTAAAGCCCATTTAATTCTGGAATTCCTTTAGTGACAGAACATTTGACAAAAATTGGGAGTTAACATCCCTATGTCGGAAAAATTAACGAGGTAAGGGAAAAAGACAAAAAGTTATAGAATAGGAGTAATTTAATACTATATAACATTTTGATCACAGATAGCAAAAAAATTAAATATGCATTGTACTTGTATGATTCACGAGTTACAACACTGCTACATATCTTAGTGAGATAAGAAAGGAGATATTTTTGACACTGACTAATTTACACCAATAATAAATTACATGCAATAAATTTAATGACAGCTCCTTTATGCTTATTTTGTGGTGTCATGTTGGAACTCGCACACAAATCGTCACAGGTTAAATGCATTCTGCATGGAAGTTGTAGTGTGATATTAAATCGTTCAGTGATTTTGCTTTGTATTTGAGTTTTCCCTTTTTAATTGTTTACTTTTTGAGATAGGTCATATGTTTTGTGAATTTTACCTTTAGAAATGCTGTAAACTCTTTATTTTTGTAGAGAACAGCTATTATTTTATTCTTCGGTATATTTTTCACTATAACTGAACTCATTTCAAAGTTAAGAGCGTGAGACTTTATTGAGCATTTTGTATTTAATTCTTATATTTAAGTAATCCTATTGATCTTTTTAACCATGGTATGATTATTCTT
Source organism: Latrodectus geometricus (assembly GCA_026290005.1). NCBI lineage: Eukaryota > Metazoa > Arthropoda > Arachnida > Araneae > Theridiidae > Latrodectus > Latrodectus geometricus. The sequence continues at coordinate 27,567 of JAPDSC010088226.1, read as the reverse complement.
AAAAAGTTTTTAACTGTGTAAATTCAAGTGATCATATTTTATTTTATTAGCCATTATTTTAGATTTTATTAGTTTTCTACATTTGAGATTTAGTTTTACTTGTTCTAATCGCTGTGCCCTAGTAAATGAGCTAACTTTAAAACTTTTCTTTTATGAATGATTATAGCCTTATAATTATCAAAGTACATATGAGTTTTAAAAATTAATGATGCGGGGTATAAAAGCTTTAGTAATAAAGTTTTAAATCTCCATCGTTTATTTGTGTTTTAAAAATTATAAAGTTGATTGATTAATTATTTAAAATGAAAAGAAATCTGCCAACTAGTCAAGAGTGTAAGTTATACGGAAAATGTTTTTGATTAATAATAGCAACCATGAAATATTGTGTTAATTAAAGGAAACTTCGAGCAAGTTCGATATGAATGAGATATTTTGAAAAAAATGCAGCCTTAGTTATTCAGTGAGCGTTCTCTAAGGTTTTCTCTACTTGCTATACTCAAATTCTGGTAAAGACACAATTCCTCTGCATGCAAAACTTACAAGTAAACGACATAGACTTCCCCACAAATGATGCTTGTTATTGTGCGAAATGCTGCAGTTCTATAAAGTTTTACTACCACAAATAACATCGTAGATCACTGGATATTCTCCCCATAATGTTCACACAATACTGACAGCTGAATCGTTAGTACCTTGAGTTTAGTTGTTTGTTGCTTCTTCTTCTCCTGTAACATATATGTTTGCAAGGACTGGGAATCTCTTTGAAGCCATAAAGTTTGGTGGAATAAGCCATTGTGTGGAAAATAGGGAACCAACCAAAGTTGTGATCTTTATTTTTGACAAGTTTTTCAGGATATTCTTCCACTTTAAAATCGTGGATTTGTTTTAAAGTAAAAAAATAATTAGTTATGTAATATTTTTCAGAAGGATTGTTTCAAGTATGAGGAGGACGTTTAAAGTGTAAATCTGAGGCAATGGTAAAAAGCAAATGAGATTAAAATTAACAGAAAGATATATGTTAGCTTCCAATTCCATCGAGTTATTCTGAAAACCAATTTCACTTCATTACGAAACTATCGAAGTAGTTATTGTCTCAAATAGAATGCCGAGTTCCAGATTGGCTTGTATAGTTATTTATTAAGGGATTTTTAATAAAAACTTTATAACATTTAAAATATAAAATAAATTTAAAAATAACTCATTGATTTTTTGGTTTTCGATGCTCATTAATTGCCCTTTCTTTGGTATCTAGATTACGATATCAGTCTGCTGACTCAACCAGAAGAGTACTCTGCTTATTCGGATCCGATCCAGATCTATGCTGCGATACACGATCGCCGCCGGCTCATCAACCCCTACACAGAAGGATTCGTCTTGAAGGGTGGAACAAAATATCAAGCATATGTCTCTATGGTAAGTTTTTTTTAAGTGCGATGAAAGTCAGAGCTCAAAAGATCTAAAACCATGTACAAGTTATTTATGATTAAATTTTTGTTTCCAAAAGACATCAAAAAATAGATAATTGATCCGAATGACTTGATTGGGTTTTATTTAAAGCATCCTTTTAGTGCAAATCAAGCCTGGTCTCTTTTCTGTGTAATCAAAAATTTCAGACTTTTTGACTGGCAATATTTGTAAGTGCTATACTTCCCTAATGTTTTTTTTTTATAATATTTTTCTCTCATAATTTTAAAAAGGAGCTATTTTTATCAATATATTAACTGATTAAAAATTAAAAAAAAACTTAAAATGCATTGGTTTACATTAACTTGAGTTAAAATAGATTTATAACAAAATGTGCAGATCTTATCCAAGTAGTTTACTCAGCAAGTTATCACCCCAACCTTGAGAAAAAAAGTTATGTTTATAGCATTTTAAAATCAGATAAAAAATATCATGTTGAAGGATCATATTCGAGTTAAATATTCCTATTGTTTGATCTTGCTGGTTAATATAGGTAAATTTAAAGTATTTTCTGTTATTCTTATATTCGCCATTGTTTCTTCTTCGTGGTATCACATTTTTACTTAACAGCCACACTTAATAAAAAAAAAATCAGCAAAAAATATGAGACTCATTATTTATAATGGAATACAATAAGATAGTTTGTAATACTCAGTAATACAATACAATGTAGTAATTCAGTGATGAAAGTATGGTACTGTAAGGGAAAGCTTGCAAAATATTTCTGCATACAATATGACAGTCTGCTGATGATTAATAAATGAATTGTCATAACTGAATTACATTTATTCATTTTTATTCCTTTTTTTAATGGGTGGTTATCAAGATGATTTGCTTATTTCATTGAATTTCTAACAACGACTCTTTAAGATAAAAATAATTCAATTAAAATTTTTTAGGATATGTTCAATACTATTAAAACATTTCATTAATGTATATACCAAATCATTTAAGATTGCTAGTTAAGCCGTAATTACGTAAGAAATTGACAAAAATCTCATTTCAGACTGCTGAGAAAAGTCTGCCCTATCCTTACAGTACAAACTGCACAGACTACGTGAAACAATGGAGAGAAAACAATGGCACGGGACCTCTCAATCAGCTGGTAAGGAAGTATTTTCAAATGTATTTGATCTGATTGCATGATGATAGCCATCATCAAAATAAATTAAAATCAGGATTTAGCTTACTGCCTGATGTATACAAGGCTCTGCCTTATTTTTATTTTCCAATAATATTGCGGGTTTAATTTAATTTTAATATATTAAATGCAATTAAAGATGACAAAGAAAGATAATATGCCTTTCAAAATTACTTATACACACGTGTTTTATTAACTACACAAATGACCTCAAGTGATGATAAGGAATACAGGCAAAAAAAGATATCTTGTACACATCAACCTAGAAAATTTCTGTTTGTATAAGTTAATGTGTTCCATTTCTGAGATGCCACATACTAAATTTCTGATTTTTTCTCATTCTATCATATGAGTAAAACAAAAAAGAATTGTTTTAAATAAAATTCATCCCGTAAGATACATGTGGCTTATTTTAAAGAAGAGTCTAAATTTCCAAAAAAATATCTTCGCTTTAAATTTTATTATCTGGAAAATGATGTAAATGGTTAGACACGGTTTCTGCTCACGTCTTTATGTAATCATTTACCGTATGTAATAAATATCGACTACTTTTCCAATAATCTATGAAAGTATATGTGAACCATTTAATGCAGAAAGATTAGGGAAAGATAATTAATAATGTATAATATTAAAATTAATGACCAAGCAGAAAAGATTTCTAAAACCAAATTTGAATGGGTGCTCAAAAATGAATTCGAATAGATGTTCTTAACTTAAATGTGCATAATATTGCAACACATGTGCATGCTTATTCCTACAGTTGCGTTTAAAGTAAAAGGTCAGGACTAAAATTAACGACTCTGTGTAGGTTAAATTAAAAGAAGACTTAAGTCTCGTGTCATAAAATTTTCTTTATACACTACTGGCCATTAAAATTGCTACACCAAGAAGGCGACATGCTACAGACGTGAAATTTATACGAAAGGAAAAGGGTGCTGTGATATGCAAATGATTAGTTCTCCAGCGCATTCAGACAAAGCAGGCGTCAGTAGCGACACCTACATTGTGTTTAAATGAGGAAATTGATCAGCCGGTTCCTCATACACAAATTGCATTTGAACGTTGTTGCCTGGTGAAAAGTTGTTATGATGCCTCGTGTAAGAAGGAGAAATACGTTTCTGACTTTGATAAAGGTCGAATTGTATCGTACTGGGATTGCGGTTTAACTTATCGCAGTATTGCTGCTCGCGTCGGTCGAGATCCAATGACTGTTAGCAGAATATGGAATTGATGGGTTCAGGACGGTAATACGGAACGTCATGCGGGATCTCAACGGCCACCCATCACTAGCAGCCGAGAAGACAGGCATATTATCCGCATGGCCGTAATGGATCGTGCAACCACGTCACGAGCCGTGAGTCAAGAAACGGGGTCGTTTGGAAGACAACAAGTGTCAGCATGAACAGTTCGACGACGTTTACAGCAGCATGGACTCTCAGCTCGGAGACCATGGCTGCGGCTTCCCTTGACGCTGCATCATAGACAAACGCGTTTTAAATTGTGTGATCAACGACGAACCGGGGCACACGAATGGCGAGACGTCATCTTTTCAGATGAATATAGGTTCTGTGTACAGCATCATGATGATCGCATCCGTGTTTGGCGGCATCGTGGTGAACGCACACTGGCAGCGAGCATTCGTCATCGTCATACTGGCCCATCACCTGGCGTGATGGTATGGGGTGCCATTGGATACACGTCTCGGTCACCTCTTGTTCGTATTGACGGTGCTTTGAACAGAGCACGTTACATTTCTGGTGTGTTACGACCCGTGGCTCTACCCTTTATACGAGCCCTGCGAAACCCTACGTTTCAGCAGGATAATGCCCGACCGCATGTTGCCGGTATTGTACGGACCTTCCCTTATACGGAACATGTTCGGCTGTTGCCCTGGCCAGCACGTTCTGCAGATCTTTCACCAATAGAAAACGTCTGGTCAAAGGTTGCCGAGTGACTGGCTCGTCACCAAACGCCAGTCACTACGGTTGATGAACTGTGGCATCGTGTTCAAGCTGCATGGGCATCAGTATCTGTACATGCAATCCAATCTCTGCTTGACTCAATGCCCAGGCGTATAACTGCCGTTATTACTGCCAGAGGTGGTTATTCTGGGTACTGATTTCTCAGGATCTATCCAGCCAAAATTTTTGAAAATTTAATCACTTGTTATTTATAGTATAATGTATTTGTCCAATAAATATCATTTTGTTATCTGCATTTCTTCCTGGTGTAGCAATTTTAATGGCCAGTAGTGTATTTGCATAAATATCTTCTAAATATTTAAATTGTACAGTATAAACTTGCATCTAGAACCGGGATGGGCAAATGTTTTCGATCGCGGGCCAAAAATCGAAAAAATAAAATTTGGCGGGCCAAGATGAATTTTTCTAAAATTTTAAAAACAATATACAAGTATTACAATTTAATATATTAATGAGATGAATGAAATAGTGATTTCATTTTTAAAAGTTACTTATATTGAAGTTCGAAGTGAGATGTACTGATTCTAAGGAACGAGGCTAAATGATCATCTGTCAGTCTACTTCTGAGATAATTCTTTCTAAGGTTCATAATTGAAAACACTTGTTCACATATATAAGATAAAGTAAACATAGCATTAATTTTCTGGGCATGAGATATTAAACTTACTTTCGATAATGATTTGTAAAACTCTAACTTTGGCATATTTATAAACAATTGCTTGAGATGATTGTTAGATTGCAACTCAATTAATTCAAGCTGCAAATTTGACCTCACTGCTTCACAATTTACGTTGAATGGCATGGTAAAAATATCCAATTCTGCTTGAATGGCAATGAAATCTTGAAATCTGCGTTCGAACTCAAAATGATGTTTTTTCAAGCTATCTTCATAATTCTTATGGTTCTCTTCATTTACTGAGGGTATTGAATTTAACCTCGGGAAATGAGATAAGTTGTTCTTACCTAGCTGTCCAGCCAACATATTAAGTTTTGGTTTAAAAGCTTTGAGATGTGATCAAATATCGTCGATAAATTGAGTTTTCCCTTGCATCTTGACATTCAAGTTGTTCATACGACAAAGAAGATCCGTGAAAAATGCAAAATCTGAAATCCATTTTGTATCTTCTAACATTTCGCTCTCCGCAGAACACTTTCTCATGGAAGAACGACACAATGTCTTCTTTCAGCTGCCAAACTCACTCGGAAACATATCCTGCACTAAGCCACTTTACTTTCGTGTTATACAGTACATCAGAGTATTCAGATTGAACTGACTGAAGAAAATCTCGAAATTGCCTGTGAGTAAGCCCACGAGATCGAATAGTATTTACAAGCTTCACGACTATATCATGCATGGGTTTCATATTCAATGAAAATTTACACAGAGCATCTTGATGTATAACACAACGTAGAAAAACAACAGTGTTCCCAGGATAGTTTTGATTAAAGAGTCCAAGAAATCCAGATTTTCTTCCTCTCATATTTGGTGCTCCATCGGTCGTAATATCGCATATATTTGTTATAGGCACTTTCAAAGTTAAAAGCCCTTCTTGAAATTCACGAAAAATATCATTTCCTTTTGTAGTTCCCTTTAAAGAACGCATGCATGCCAGTTCCTCAATAATTTCAAAGTTCTCATCAACACCTCTTATAAATAATACTAATTGAGCAGTATCATTTATATCAGTGCTTTTATCCATAGCTATGGAACAAAATTTAAACTGGCCAATCTTTGACTCTAATTGTAATGCCAAATTTTTATCGAAGGCTTCCATTCTAGAAGTCACCGTTTTTCGAGATAAGCTTACTGTCTCAAAATTATTTTTCTTGTCTGGACATAAAACATTACAAACTTGGAACATGCATTGTTTAACGAACTCCCCATCACCGAGAACTTTCTTATTTTTAGCAATATTGTATGCTACAATGTAACTTGCATGTGTAGCTGCTTCTTGAACACTGTTTACCTTCTTGAAAAGATTTTGCCGGCCTGATAATTTTTTACAAAGACTTTCTGCATTTTGTTTTTTTTTCATATTCGGACATTGCTTCGTAATTGGAATTCTTATGCTTAGATGTGAAATGACGGGAAATGTTATATTCTTTGAAGACTGCTACAGCTTCATTGCAGATAAGACACACTGGTTTATCTTTTACAACTGAAAAAAATATCTCCATGTCCATTCGTCATTAAAATCGCGGCACTCTGAATCAACTTTATGTGTTTTAGTAGCCATTTTGGAGTTGAAATATTTTACGAATAACCCAAACAAGCACTAGCTACGCTATACTTTTAATAATTTCACCACTATATATTCACAATGACGCTATATGCTCACAATCTTTCAACTTGCAATCAATAATATTAGAACTCGCGCCAAAAGAAAAAAGCTTAAAATGCGCAGTCTGCCACATGTGAGGTCTAATTCACCTATATTGAATTCCCATATGTCTGCTCCACAAGAAAAATATAACGCTTGTTGGCGCCAATCTACAGTCATAACTAACAAATAACTTCCGCTTTTAACTCTTTACCGATTGAAAACTGCCTGTGTTTGCTATTTCCTTCGATTTATGTTTTGTAGAACAAAAATAGAGAATGTAAATAGATTACCAGCTCTTTGAAAAAAGGAAGAAAAAATATAGTATTTAAACAAAATAGAAAATGAGATGGATATATTATATATGAATATTTCTTTTAATTTGCCTTTGACCGGCAAATTATAATTCTATCCGCTGTCCGGATAGAACCTTACGGCGGGCCAGAGTTGGCTCATCCCTGATCTAGAATATACTATTTTTTGTCTACCACAAAAATAGCTCTCGCAAGAAGTCTGGTTAATTGCTAATATAGCAACAAAATAGGTCTATTTCGAATATCTACTATGGATTTGATTATGTTTAATGATATTTAGGGGAAAAGTATCTGCGTTATTTCCAAGGCGTTCAATAATCTAAAGTTGGTGTCTTTCTTATGATTCTTCCTGTAAAAAATTGAATGTTTCTATGGACACAGCTAAATTAGCGGGAACTATTTTTCTGGTATACTGATGATAATTTATTATCAAGTTAAGTTCAACAGCCACCTAATCCCGATTACTTTTTAATCCGGCACAAGTAATGTAGCCGAAACTGAGGATAGCACTTACTTTTCTCACAAATTAGTGTAAGTACATTATGTTTTTCAATTGATTAACCAAATTAGCCTTTATAATTGTATTGTCTTTGTGTTAAGGAATAGCATGTATATTTAATTTTCGTTCCCTTTTTCAAAAAAGTGTCAATCATGCATATCACGGGATCATATCCCGTGACATCATCAAAGTAGTAGAGCTTAATTGTGCATTATCATCAATCATTTTCTTAAAAACAACTTGTCATTTTATTTTCGAATCTTATCATATAATTAGATTAACTACTTCCTTCATTCAATAGATCTTAAAGAGTTCTAGCTCATTTAAATACTTATTCAATACAAATGCAGATGTTACAACTATATACATATTTCCTGCATTTCTCTTCTCCAGATGTGCATTGAATACTGCAAACTGCAAACGTTGATAGCCCAGGGTATTTGCGTAGATGATCATGTTGCCTACCCCCATGAAGAGCAGTTGTGTAAAAAAGGTGAGATATGTGCTGATTACCCGCTATTTTATACTTTATAAAAGATTACAAAGCAACAAATGAAGACCATGTAAAATATCTGCTGACTAGTTACAT
>JAPDSC010088226.1:0-19247 GCA_026290005.1 Latrodectus geometricus | reverse complement strand
AATTCATTAACAAGAAATTAATTTAATGAAAATAAATGAAAGTTAAGTAAAGCAAATGAACAATGTCTTAATCATTTCGGCCATTGATTGTTTTAAAAAACGAAACTAACGTTGTAAGTAATAAAAAATTTAAAGTATTATCTAATGCTATGTTGAGTAATGGAAGTAATAATCATTTAGTAATTGTTCAAAAGAAATAATCAAAATTTAGTAGAAGAATTATAAATCAGGAAAAATGTTTTGTATTTTGATTCAAAAATTGGTATTTTCCTACAAAAATATAAATGATTTCCATAAAAATATAAATAAAAAAATAGAAATGTCTTCTGAAAATTATTTTTTTTTTGTAGAAAAATAGTAGGATTCATATCGGGTAGTCAAATTTATTTAGAAAACAATACGCTGCAAGTTAGAGAAATAATAGTAATCTATAGAAAAACCAAGCATTCATTTTTATAAAGTTATGGCATGTATGATCCTCAGAAACAGAAATTTTAAAATGGTTAACTAAATATTTTGTGTAACATAGGCATCAATTTGAAGAGTTTCGAAACGAAATAAATTATCAATTCTATCTATAAGAATTTTTAAGGTAGCACCCCAATATAAACTCTAACAAACTCCTTGTAAATTTTGTTTAAAAAGTAGTCTTAATCAAAGATATTAACACAAATATTAGTTTGGGGAAAAAGTAATCCATTATTTTTTTGGTAGACGTCTGTAGTGATCGATATCTCATGAGATATCTATCAAACAATTTCAGATTTATGCTCGTTGGAAAGGTGATATTTGACACTAAAATATCCTCTTGCGGTTTTTTGTTTGATGAATTCAGTTACGAGTACAAGGTTTTAAAAATGAAAGACAACAAACAGAAAATTCGATACATTTTCGTTTTTCTCTTGTAACGGCGAAAAAGATAGCCGGGTGGCTAAAATTGTGAAAGGTGTTTATCGTCCTATATAAGACTGTAACAACCAGTTACGTACAATTTTTGTTTCGTCGATTCCGTTCGGGTATTTTTGATGTTAGAGATGCACCTCGCATGTGGATACAGCATCGTCGAAAGTGTCAATAAAATATCAAAAATGATCGAAGTGAACTGCATGTCTGCAGTCGTAACGCGCAAGACCTAAAAATCTACATGAAAGCTGTTTTAAACCTTTTTACAAAGTGAATCCAAAAGAAGTTACATAAAGTTCACGTAAAAATAATGGATTTCTTTGTCCCCAACCTAATATATTTCTGTATTGTGAATGAAATTTTATTTTTAATTCATGAATATTTTCTTATAGTTATTCGTGCAATTATTTATTTTTCATTTGTTGATGTCTTTTTTGTAAATGAAATTAAAACTTTCTATAGTAATTTCAATATAGAACTTCAATACTTTTTTATAATCGTTAAAATAAAGTTGCGTAGTTTCAGTTTTCTGTGGATTTCTTTTCTTCTGATTATTAATTAGGCTTCTGCCACCATTTATAACTTCTGCTACCATTTAAGATTGAGCCTGCTTCGGTGATATGGAAAGCATGTCATCTAATAAGAGAGAGAGAGAGAATTGTATGTAACTTTCCATGGAAAGTGTTAAGCACCATTCTTGTGATTATATGTCTGTGATGAAAACAAATTCTAATTAATGAATATTTCTTAAAAAGAAGATCATAATGGCTCGAAAATATAGAAGGGTATTTCTGAAGCTACATAACTCGTCAGCTAGTTATCGTTGTGAGCACTTGTGTCAAGTGAATGAATGATTGAGATGAGTAGTACTCCTAGTATATTAGATGTTCATACGTCATTAACGGTTCAAAACATCGGAGGTTAATCTTTATGGTGATATAAGATTGATGGTAGACTGTCCCAGACATCTCTGAATCTGTGCTTAGTAACATCTGCTTTGATCGATATTGTGTTGGATTGACAAAGAGCACTTGACATAATACTCACAAAGGTTGTATATAAATTCTTTACGAGTAATACAATTTTGGAGTAAAGTTTACTTTAAGGTTCCCCTTGATTTTTTAGTTATTTCTGATACCAAGATAAGAGCCAAAATGTTAATAACAAAGTGGCAACCCTAACATCACGTTAAGTAAAACGCTGAAAACACCAAAATTATTAGAAATGAAATTTTATCGCCAATATTTATCTCCAAAATTTTTTGCGAAACCAAGGGGTACATTAAACCGAACTACAATTTCGAGTCTCTGAGTCATCAAAGTGTATTCTCAGTCAAAACTGTTTAAATCAGCAACTTTTCCCATAAAATAAATGAACAAACTCAAAAATGCTGCTTAACATTATCCGAAAGCTGTCTACCATTTCTTTTGGATAATATAGTTTCTTCATCATCAAAGTAGGCTCAAAGTCAGGAGGTGGCGGTTGTCACAACGACTTAAGTCTTCTGCGTTAAATATGCAGGAAATCAAAATAAATGTGCAATAGTATCCAATTATTTTGAGAGGAGTATTCTATTTAAACTTACAGATATCGAGGCGTCTTAATGATGAATCCTTGAAACATACATTTTAATTACAACTTTTGGATGAATTTTAGTTGGTCCCGATGCCGTAAAATCCATCAAGCCAATTTTTGTTTTGGCACAGAAAAATTGTTGCCAAAATTACGGAATAATAAATTTCTGAAAAGAGTTTATTTATCTAACTAATAAATTTAAATCTGATAAATAAAAAGCTCAAATATATATTTTTGAAATATTAAGATTTTAAAAGAAAATATAAGAAAATTAAAATACGAAAAGGGAACAAAATATTCTAAATTTCTTCGTGATAACGTAAACACTAGGGTTATCAAAATAGAATTTTTTGCATAATTTTTATTATTCCTCATCTCTATGACGTAATAAGAACTGAGTTGCCAGATAAACAACGAAATTCTCTGTAAATATAACCGAACTCTAAAATTGGCCTGATGGATTATACGACATCTGTGCCTTTTAATTTATGGACTAAGTAACTGCATTTATTTTCTCAGGAGTGATTACTGCAACAAGCAAAATGATCGAAGATTGCACAAAGCAATGTGGCGCTCCTTGCAAGTAAGTTCTATCACTAATTACACAGTATAAATTAAATCTGTTTTTGCTTGTAATGTCACTAAAATTATTCTATCATGTTGAAGTTAAGGGAACACATTGAATAAAGAGACTTTATACTGGAATAGTTAATTGAATACAAATTTAGGCGAAAATGCGCTTTAGGTCCCCTTCTTGGCGCGTTTTTAAAAACGCCGATGCCATGGCGAAAATTCTACCGCTATTTCAAAGTGAAACTTAATTAGTGACCAATAAAAAGGCTAAAACAAATGAGTAGTTATTGAGCATGCGTGAGAAAACTTCAAATTCGTGAGTTGGCGAAGTAGGGGACCTAAACAGCAAATTAACATAAATTTTATTGAAACAATAAAAAAGAGCCAAGAAAAATTGAAATAGAACAAATTATTAAAAAATATTAGGTATCTTGTCTGTCCTTTATTTGTGAAGTCATTATGTATTATATATGAATATTTTTACTTCAACTGCTAACATCATTATATTTTATTTATTTATTAAATAAACTCATTTATTTATTTATGAATAAAAATGATTGCGTAAATTTAATAAGAAACTTATGTAAATAAGTTTTATTTATTCAGTGTGTTTGCTGGGTTTTTTTTTGTCCAGAGATAAAGTGAGAACATCATCAGGAAATGAAATGAAATATACATTATGCTCATTTCCAAATTTTAATATTAGCTTTTATCATTAATTTAAACCATATTTAACGTTGATTTAAATTTGCAGCAGAAAAAAATAAAATGTAAAAAGTTGAGATAAAAAGAAAAGACGTTCAGAAGCATTCTAACCACGAGAAATAGTAGAAATGAGACAATCAACAAAACCAATTTGGAGTTATACCAAAAATTAACCCAAAAATGCAGAAAAACTTAACTGCTGTCGTCACAATCCAATGATATTCATAAGATATCTACATCTATAAAGAAAAAGAAATTTTTCGATATAACTGTCACTTTAAAATATTATTCACTAAATAGCTTCATCTTTTAATGATTCCAAATTAGACTTAAATTCATTATTCTTTAGGAATATGAAAATAAAGCAACAGTTATAAATTTCAATTAAAAGTATTGGAGAAATATGAATTTAATTTATGCACGCAGTACAGGATGTCTCATAAATTCGAAAGCACTTTAAAAAATTTATAAAATTGGAAAGAATTGGAATATGTGAGTGCAATTAGCAATTACTGGAAAATTTGGGAATTTTTTTTTGGAAGAGAAAAAAATTAGTTTAAAATTTTGTCGATAGTGAGCACTTTAGACACAGAAGTTACAATTATTATGTCAACTCATATTTCAAGCGATTAATTTCGATTGAAATTATAATATACGATTGTCAACTCATATATCACGATCCTGTTACTGGCGCAAACGTACGTTTGTTTCGTAGTTGGTAGAAGCTGGCCGTGAAGCCTTTTTTACATCATCATGAATCACAGTATAAAACCCTAAGAAGGTTCAGTTCAGTTCTCCTGGACTGATGAGGCTCGTTTTTTTTCATTGTATGGATTAGTTAACACCCGTAACTGTCTCATCTGGGCAAAGGAGAACCCACATGTCTTTACTATATAGCCACTACATTCCCCGCGTGTGACAGTTTGGTATGGCTTCAAATCGTCCATAATTGTGGGACTTTTTTTTCAAGAGTCATATGAAAAATCGGACAGGAAGACATGCTCAGTTGATGCAGAGCACTATTTAAAAATGCTACAGACGAAAGTGATATCGGGATTATTGAAACGTAATCTCCTTTACACAATAACATTCATGCAAAACGGTGCGCCACCTCATATTGAATCTTTCTTGAAGTGATTTCTGATGAGCATGTTAGATGAGAAACGACTCATTAATGCAAAAATGAATGGCCTCCTCACTCACCAGACCTGAAACCAGTTAAGTTTTGGCTGTGAATTTATGTAAAATCTATTGTTCCATATTAGGCCATCATTTTTAGTTGAATGAAAGGAACCCATTCCCCTTCAAATCTCCTACATCCATCCGGATATATTGCAATGAACTTACAATGTTGCCAAGTGTGGATTTATGTTCTGGTGAGCTCGTAGAACAATTTCTGCTGTGATATACTTGTAAACATTTGCCTGAACGATAATAAATGTAATTTGAAATGAAGTCCTGTATTTCCAATGCATAAAATGCTCTCCAATGCATAAAAATTTGAAAAAATTTATTCCCTACACAAACATTCCCTTTTATGTTAATTAGTTTGCCTCCAACCACATTCTCACATTCTAATTCTTTCAAATATTATGAATTTTTAAAGTGTTTATGAATTTATTTGACACTCTCTATTTCTTAATTTTGGTCTACAAGTATTTCCTTTAACATTGCATGAGTTATAAATCATAAAATTGATTATAACATTGAGATAAATTTGAATAAGGAATTTCATAATAGTAGATAAAATTAAGACACTATAAATGCTATTTGAAGCGATAATTACGGAAATTAAAAGTTTCATTTTATCAAGTTTATCATTTCCGGAGAAATGAGAGATATTTTAAAATAGTTTTAAAATTTCTATATATATACGAGAATATATTTTCATATGTGATTATCAGGTACTTTCTTATAAACATTTTTTATTAAAATAGTTCAATTAAAGACAATTAACTAACATGATACACTAATTTTGTTTAATCCTATATATATAGGGGTTTGCGAGCAGTATACACCAAACTAAATGAACAAAATTTTTATGTTTCAACATTTGAGGATATGGAATGTAGAGAACTTTGAAATTTGTGACAAGAATATGAAATATTAAAAAATGACATTTAAATTAAAGAAATGAATTAAGGTTTAAAATTTTGTTATGCAAGAAAAAAAATCCATTAAAATGAATCGGGAGTTTTGTTTTCTAAAAAGAACTTCATTCTTGAGGAAAATTAATTTGTCACATTACAATGAACTCTAGAGTTCAAATTTCATTTGTAAAGCAAGATTTAATCGGTAAACAGTGACAATTATCATTCCTAAATACATGTGAGAAGAAATATTACTATACAATTACTGTTTCAGAAACACATGTAATATATATAATTACTGTTCTAATTTACATAACAATACAGTATATGATATCATTTCTTGGCTGCAAAGCAATCTATCTTTTACATCAGTAAGATATCAATATTTTTTTATCCTATTTCAATTACAAAAATTTTTCACGAAATTCTAATCATAATATATTTTTCAGGGATCAACGTTATCAAGTCCAATATAATGAAGTCACAAATTTTCGACACATGGTAGGACATATTTCTATAAATTTTGCCTTAATAAAATTTTAATATTGGTTATATATTATATTATATAGGTGAATTGTTCTGTTAATTTGTATTCGTAAAAAAAGTTGGAAATCCTCTTTGTAAGATTTTTTTAGATGACAACAGTAAAAGTTATAATGGTTTACTTATATCTATATTTACCTTTGTTCGGATTTTGAATTCACTCAATCAACGAACACTTTATGTGATTTATTCTAAAACAGACTCTCGGTCAGATGACACTTTAATCTATTGCCCAATGATATGAAGCAATATTTTTGAAACTATCTTAATATGATTAAGGGTTCTTATTGTGTAGATCTAAAGAATTTCTTATATGCAAATATTGAGTCCAAAATGAAAAAAGAATTATTTATGATATCACCTTTAGATAGCTAAACGTATATTCATTGTTATATACATTGTTATATTTGTTTTATTTCAGTGTCAAGAAGACAACGAAAATTGCATGTAAGTATGTTATATTCTTATAGTTATTTTAAACATTTAGAGGTTGGATAACTATTTTGTATTTTGGATATTTAGTGATAGAAAAATAAATTATTTTTGTATAGAATTGGCATCACCATTGACTGTGTTTACTTGTAGTTGCATATTCTTGCCTACAGAAACAGCTTAATACCATGAATTCCATATATTTTAAATTACGATAAATTGTGCGGTCCACACCTGAGCTGGTTTCATCCTTTACCAAAGTAGTCACCTACTAATACTTCTATGTTAGTAAGGTATGATGGTTAAAGAGTAAAGTGTTAGATTTTCAATACAGATTTAGTTCGTCATATCACAGTACAAAACTGAAATGAAACCTTGAAAAGTAAAAGAAGTTTTACGTTATAGAGGATTTTAAGCTGCATCCCACCGAAAGATATTCAGATACACCTATGTTTTTCTTAAATAATGAATAAAATCACTGATTTCATTCAGAGATTTAATATGTACTACAAAGGAATTAAAATAGATTCTTAACATATTTATGCCTAAGGCAGGAATGCAACTTATAAACTCCTGAATAGAAAACTACAATACTGATTATTCAATAAAATATCCCGATAATAACAGCCATCGTCTTAACAATTAACTATAAAAATCGCACAAATATTTTCACCATCTCACGGAACCGATGTTAGATAGAGGGTTTTAAATGAAATGTTAGAATATTTTCCTTGACACGAGTAACGTGATGAAACACTTAAAATCAATTTTAGATAATTGTGTGTGTCTGAAACTTAAATAGGTATCCACCGCTAGAAATTATGCCACGAAGAAAAATAAATACATAAACATTTTTAGCAGGAATGCAAGGGACTACTCAAAATTACATTCATATTTATCCGAAAATTATATTGCAAATATAAATGAACTATTTGTAAAGTACATTTCCAACTAATATATCTTGCATATGCATGGAATTTTTCCAGCTTTTCGCCAGAAGCTTTCACACGGTGAGTGCTTTAGGTGCAAATTAACCTACTATACCGTCTTTCGAAACACATTTTTGTTTTCAACTAATTCTACCATAAATATAACGCAAGGCATTTAATTATATATTTTATGTTTTATTTTCAAATTTGATCTTATCAAAATTTATTCATATTCTAACCATATTTAAATAATTATTTTTTATTTATTTTAGGTACTCTCGAATCGTTTTAACTGTTTCCTTCCAAAGGTTTCAGGTTACAAATTTCATATACCAGGCTAAATTTGAAGTAAGTAGTATTAAATACAAAAATTTCTATCGTATCATATTCATCTGAAACTTTTCTTTATTCATGGATTGTTTATTCTCTGAATATGACTGATTCAAAATTGTAATAAGTTATTTAAACCTTAATAATTGTTTTAATATGAGATGATTCTTCGAATTATGGTTTATAAGGTGCTTTGGTGCACCAGCAACCAATGATAGATTTGTGTCATCCTTTGTTACATCACTTACTATCTCATTTTCACTTCATTAATACAAACTTTTATTTCGCGGTATTTTTATTGTAATAAAGATTCGTTTTCAAATGTCGATGGATTTCATTTTAAAAAGATTCAAAATTGTGACACACCTTATAATCTGCATAATTTAAGATATTCTCAAAGATTTGATACAGTCAAAACATGACATTAATCATTGCCAGAAAGTTTATTCGATAGCGCATCTCAATGCCTTCACGGGTTCTGATACATGTGACTCTCTGCCACACTATACGGTTGTATTTTAGATATATTTCGGTTGTATTTTAGATTCACACAGTGAAATTGGGGGTCAGTTTCACTGTGTGAAAGACCTCCGATAATCCTGAAGTTGACAAAATGACATTTCCGAATGTCTACATTAATTCTGATATAACTAGAGATAGAGATTTGATACAGCCAGAAAGTTAACCAGATGGAATTCAATTGTTACGCAATTTCTCATGCAGCTAGAGATTGAGTTTTGATATAGACAGAAATTAAGGGCACTTTCCAATGTCTTTACAAGTTCTGATACAATAATTCTCTGATACATTTAAAACATAATTTCCGATATGGTTAATACCTTCAAAAGATGTTAAGTTTCACTGAGTAAATGGCTTTTAATGTAGCCAAAAGTTGACATATTAACAATTCATAATGTCAGCATTAATTCCTATATAAATATAGATCGAGTTTTATTATAGTCAGAAAATTGACTCCATGGTATAAATCAATGATTAAATTAAGGTAACTAGAGCTCGATTTCCGATATATCCAAAGAAAAATATTTGCATATTTCAATAACTACAAAAGTTCTGACACAGACGTAGGCATTCAATACATTTAAAATATAATTTCGGAAACGGGAGTAAATTTGGCACACACACACAATGGGATGAGTTTTAACGCCTACACGACTTCCGGTGTGGGAAGAATCAAACGGGGATATTTCAATGTCCATGTACGCTTCTGTTGTAAAATATGATGATGCTTGACTTGTGATGAGAGAAAATAATTGGGCATGCAAAGAAAGAAATGGAATGCAATTTCATATAAATGTTCACCATGTATGTTTGTTTTGGAACTGTATCTGAACTCATATATATTTATAGAATCGATTTTTCAAAACACTGAAAATAATTGGAATCCTTGAGTGGTTATACTAATCATGAGTATGATGTCATGAAAGTTTAAAATTTCCTTACAAATTCTGTGTTTTGATACTATTGAGCTATATTTCCAGCATTTCTTCTCAGCAAAGAAGTTAAATTCAGTCAAATACTTTAGCATTAGAAGCTAAGATGAAGTGGCATATCAATACCAGAATTTATATTGTAATTGTCATCTAAATATTTTGACACACCACTTATATATCAGTTTTTGTAAATGACAACAATTTTTGTGAGATTTATTGTCATACAACTCAGCCATATCTTTGACTATTCTATTGTTTCAATCTTTAAAAATGTCGTTTTTAAATCTAAATTTTTTAGATAATTCGATGAGTTAAATATACAGTGCTGGCAACTAAAATGCAGCACCAGGGAGGAAATGCAAATCATGTGACATTTATATCATGAGATACATACAACACTAATATTACAGTGCTTACAAATACCAAGATAGCTGTCATCTGCAAACGCTATATAAAAAAAGCTGACTTGAAATACGACGATTATTTTTTTGCTCTCTTTTCCTAAGCTGCTGATCTATATTTCGTAGAAGACATCGACCGGCTATTGAGCAAGTTTATGAGTTCGACAGAAGAAAAATAACAGCCTATAGGAATTTGCGGATAACTCTTAAAAAATCAGTGATAGCGACGGACAAATCCAAGCAATTGTGAGGCGGATTTGTAATCACTGCATGCAGGAGGAAATGATGGACCTGTTGAATCGATTGCACCCTCTTCATTGCATCAATGCATGAGATGACAGCATATTCTGAATGACAATGATGAAGGATTACTTTTAAAAAAATCAATGATCGTCATGGATAAAACCAACTAACAGTGTTGCTGATAAGTAATTGTTGGATGCAAGAGGAAATGTGGACCGACAAACCCGATTGCACGCACTTCGTTGCATCACTGAGCGGGATAACAATCATATTGTTTGCATGACTATAGTGAAGGGCTCAGACATATCACGTAACAGCACGACAGATTAAGTCTCTTACGCATCATTCATCCAACCGACGTCTTTCACAGTTGAGTGAAATGTCTGCATGGCCACATTGATGAGTTTACTCAAAATCTAAAACGTTTGAGCCTCTAGTGATTCCGTGACGTGGGAAGCGGAATGGAATGGCATTGTATTTGATGAATTCCAATTCTTCCTGAAAAATACACCAGGGTTGGATTAGAGTCTAGATACACCGAGGTGAGAGACTGTTGAACTATTGTGTTATGCTCCGCCTACCTGTACCATGTTTTGAGGTATTGGAATGCGTCTAACACGCAGTGGCTCCATCGAATACACTAAACAGAAGGTACTACATCTCTGAGATGTTGGAGCCCATGATCCTCACTTGCTATTAGACTGATTTCAGCATTAAAACGCATGATCACACGGAGCATGCAATATTCAACATTTCTTCATTACCCATCCTTCACGTTCTTTAATGTAATCTGGGGCACGTTAAATAGATCATTGTCGCAATGTCCTCCGTGTGAAATAATACTTCTGTAGGTGGCAGCTCAAGTATTCGGTGGTCTTCTGCTTGGTCCCTGCCTCTAAATTATGTAGATTCGGACCCAACTGCTTCTATCTAATTGGTACAGCCCAATTCAGGGATAGTTACAGGGAAGCATGCTGGTACAACAACAACTACAGATTTTATAATCATTCAAAGAAATCATTTGATTTTTGTATAACGTATAATCAACCAATTAGGTTTTAATGAGGTTTTCAGTCTCTCTTGGTGTTGCATTGTGAGAGGGCAGCAGATTATAACAAATGACTCTATTTAGTTCAGCTAACAACGTTGATTATATGTATAAATTAAACTCACGTATCTTATTTATCTATTTTTACATAAATCTGCTTCGATTGTATGTATGAATAGGATAGATATTTATAGATGTAATATATCCCTTTATCTTTTTCTAGAGCGTGGAGATGTTCAGCTACATCGGAGGCTACATGGGGATGTGGCTGGGGCTGTCTCTCGTGTCTCTGTTTGATCTCTTTGAGACCCTGCTCTACCTCCTCTACTATCCCGTGGGCCGGAAGAAGGAGAGAGCGCACAAGATGGCTGCCATCACCTCCTTCAGCAGGGCAAAAGTTTACTGAAATCACACTTTGCACAAATTCATTAATTTCTTGAGAAACAAACAGCACATAGACAGACATTCTCTTCTTTCCAATCTTTATATGATAACACACTCATTCTTTAGTCTTTAATGATAACGTGCTTCTTTAATAAAATAATCTGAATAGTTATTTTCGCTTCATAAAATTTTTAAAACGTTATTCTGGTAATTCTTTTTATTCCAATAAATTATTCTTCAAAGCAATTTTAAAATATACTAACAGTTTTAATATTTATATGTACAGGGTGCTATTAAGCTTTCCTAATCTAAACAACAATGTACAAAAAACTTTTTTTAAGTTATTTCC
This sequence comes from Latrodectus geometricus, assembly GCA_026290005.1. Taxonomy (NCBI): domain Eukaryota; kingdom Metazoa; phylum Arthropoda; class Arachnida; order Araneae; family Theridiidae; genus Latrodectus; species Latrodectus geometricus. The sequence continues at coordinate 7,291 of JAPDSC010088226.1, read as the reverse complement.
TACTTAAGTCAACAAAGAAAAATTTTAGTTACTTTTTTTTATTAAACTTCATATTGTCCATTTGTGAAGCAAGGGTTGATGCTATTAACCCAGATTGTTTGTTATTGCCTAGAATATTTTTAGGTTCGACGAGATTCAATCCGAAAACATGAAGACTCTATGATTCTGATTTCACTACATTGCAGAAATAATTGTCAATTTTTTTTAAAATTAGAAAATATTCTCTCTGTTTCTTACACATACACACTTTTCATCTCTCTCACTCATTTATTTCAAAGCCATAAAGTTGAATTTTTAAAAGAAGTAATATACTCATTTAGAAGATAATAAAATAAATACATTTAAGAGTGTAAGAAATGTAAAGATCGAGATAGTAGCTGTTGAAGACAACAGTTGGCACCACTACAAAATACAATATATTTTTGTCCCACATAAAATCATTAATTAAGTTAAATTAACAAATTAATATTTGAAAAAATTGAAAAAAAAGAAAAGAACATGAAGTGTTATCCACTGTTAGTTTAAAAAGCATTTTTGAACTTAAGTGGATGAATAAAATGTATTTTATAAATAATTGAAAATTTCAACAGGATATACATACATAGAAAGAGTGTGAATTAATAGCAGGAATTGAAAAATGTAAATTCACATGAAGCAGTCCCTTTCTAAACTTTACTTTTCTTTATACATTAAAGAGTTGTAACCTTAAATATTAAATTCTCTAAACCTTTATTCATATACTAAAGTAAAACAAATCTTAATTTAACGAAAATTTTAAGCCTGTAATTTATTAACGATAAAAATTTTTAGTAAAATGGAATTTTTCAAATTTTAAACATTTTTAAATGATTTAAACGTGAAAGAAATATGTACAGTGAGTCGTAAACTGAAAAGCAACCTGCAATTTTAATAAAAATTTTAATAAATATTTTTAATAAAATTCTTGGCTGAAAATGTAGATAAATTTATATTGAAATGGTAATTGTAAGATAACTACGGAAAAAAATGGAATAAAACTAGTGTCTATTATTTGAGATGTTACAATAACTAATACATGTATTAAAATAATAAAATACATATTTTACAATATTATCGAATAAATGCGTGAGCAGACATTGAATAAATTTTCATTAAATGTTTAAATATTTTAAAAGCTTTATTATTATTTTTCTGATTCTTTACCCCATGTGTGAAACTATGCATATCAAAGATAATTTAAAAATAATTCCTTTTTTTTCTTATTAAGTTATTGAAAAATAAAAAGACATTCGAAATCAAAATCTCAAGAAATAAGCTAAAACATGTCGCTTACATGAGAATAAAAGCGTAGTAGCACATAGACCAGTGATTCTCAACAATTATGTTGTGACATATTTTTGAGCCATCAAATTTTTGAAATGTATATTATAAAAATTACTATGCCTTCTTTTATGAATAAAATAATAAAACGTTCAGTTTTTTTGTAATACATATTATATTATTGTATTTTACATTCAAAATTCTTATCATGTGTGTGTGAACTATTTTACACAGTGTAAGTAAACAACTTTTAAAATTATCTTTTTCTTTGTGTATCACCAAATATTGATATCTTTAAAAGTGTGCGTGACAAAAAAGGTTGAGAATCAGTGTGACATTGGTTTTTGAACAAATTACAGAATTTTACTTTACTGTACGACTTCAGGTGACATAGGTTGATAAAACTATTGCTTTTGATTTCCTGGCAAAACTTATCTACAATATTCAACTATATTATCCAATATTAAATAATGTCTTTAATAGCCTATTGATAATTACAATTAAAAATTATGCATTACACTTTAAAATAATACAAAGTTAACATTTTGAATGTTTAAGAAGAAACACATTTCCTTAATTGAGAATTTCAGTGAAAATGAAAAACAAGACTACTATTTTAAATTAAGTAAATGAAAACACTTCCAGAGGATTTTTTTAAAAATACAATAACTTAAGTGCCTAATGGAAAATTTATGATTATATGATATTGTGTTAAAATATTCAGATTTACATAATCATAAGCGAAACATTCTTAGGTGTTTTATAAATGAAAAAATTAAAAGATACAAACTGTTAAGTGAACATTGATAAAAATTTACTTCAAACAAAAATTTATAATATAAAAAAATTTAATCTTATTGTTTAAAATACACTTTTGCCACTCTTTTTATATTATTGTTCAGTATTGTCAGTTTAGTTGCTCTTGATTTACCTGCAACAGAAATAGCTGAGTAATGTTTTTAGAAGGACATGTAAGATTTGTCCACGGTTGGTTTGGTTGTTGACCAAATGATCCTTTTTTGCTCTCGAGGGTTGATTAAAAAGGGACCTATAGTTTTATGAGTATTTCGATCCACTACAAACATCTAAACCCGAGGGGGAATTCGAACCCGCGAGTTGCTGAACAGAAGACAAGAGGGTTAACCATTCGGATACCAGATTAGCTTACTAACAGTATTAGCGAGAAAAAACAATCGCCATCTTAATTGTAGTTCACTCTTTTATCCAAGAGTTTTTTAGAACATATAAATATAATAAAATGGGTTTACATGATAGTATCTGTTGTTCTTGTAAAATAAACACTATCTGAGCAATAATTTTCTTCATTAAATAAGCTACAAAAATTTTAGGGATTTTTATAACACTCATATTCAAATTAATGATTGAGAATTTAGAAGAAAAGACTTAATCTAAATTAGCAGAACTGAATTTTTCTTTAAGAATAGATGCACGGAAAATCGCAAAAGAAATTTAAAAATTTTGCTGTTATTTTCTGTTTGATATTTTTTAATATTTTAATGCTAATATTCAATGAAATGAAAATATTGGAATAATTATTTATAGGCTTGGTAAAAAGCTATAAATATACTCTTTAAATATTTTTAAAGTTAAATACGAAATTTGTATGTACCCAAAAATAATGAAAATTTAAGATTAATGATTCCGATAAGATACACATATATATGTAAAAAAAGCTAATGGGAAAGTTCAGATATTTTTAGAAGTTTTAAAACAGAACATGTTGATAAGACGCAGTGGGATGAGAAGGTTTATTTTTCAAAAAAAAAAGTCAAGTTTCCGTCGAAAACTATCACCGTCAGCGATCTATGGACGTCTGTGTAGCCGCTACAGTCCACCTCTCTACCGACGAATGCCTGTGCAAATTTCCCTTGGGAATTCAACAAAGCACCGTTCTTTAAAATGTGAGTTTCTTCAAACGTATTATTCAGATTATATCTCTCGAAATGTTCTGATAGTGTTTTATCTAACCTTTCGGGGATAGGGAAAATAATAACATAAATCACACAATTTAAGCTTGGGGAAAAAGAGTTAGGGACAATATATTAAAGTAGGGGCAAAACTAACTGTCACATAGAGCGGCAAATTTTAGAATCACCAAAACAGCAGACTTGTAATTATATTTTGAAAAACAACATATAAAATATGAACACCTCTTTCCTGTTTCAAAAATTACATTATTGAAAATGATTTAAGTCCAATCTTACTTTTATTTTAGAACATTTTTGACTAAATATTTCTGCCATTTTGAAGGAACTTAATAAATTAAAAATACTTTAATTTTGTGTGTGATACTTTTTATGTAATTTTAAATAATGTATCAACAGATGAACTAATCTTTATCAGAAAAAATAAAAAATAACTAATGTATCAAAATATTAAAAATTAATATATTATTGGGTTTTCTATTTAATTTTTAAAGTAGAATTCCAAACTTCTTTGCTATATAAAAAATTAAAAACCAATTTTAATATTACTCTAAGACTAGTAAACAATGTTTCTTACCTTTAACAAACTGACTTGGGAATTTCATGCTTTCGTGATCAACATTGTGATACGTAACTGAAACGCCAGTATTTTCTGAAAGATATAACGATAGATATCAATAAAAATCTTATACAATTTTATCTTTACGTTATATTGATTAATTTCTGTTTCCTTTCATTTTTTGTAAAGTTATATTGAATGGGGTATAACATAATTTTATGTGATTACATCAAATATATGCAATTAATTTAAAACCAAATAGATATTTAAATAAAAGTATACTTCATCACATTGAATTTGATTTTAATTAAAATAAGGAATTTTTCAAAGTATCAAAAGTTTGAGATATCAACAATATATATAATATTTGAAATTGCTTAAATATATATTAACTTTCCAAATGGTAAATATAAATAGAAGTCTAAAAATTATGTTTATAAAAATACTAGAACGTCATATGGGAAGTATTTTACAGTATTTAAATGTACTAATAACTAAATTCAGGAAAGATAAACAAAATATAAAGAATTCTAAATTTATATAATTTGAACAAATTTATTTCCAGGACCTTAAAAAAATATTTTTTTTTATTTTCTATTTACTTCGTTAATAATATCGAAGATTTTGATTTTAACAACATTTTGTAAGTAATAAATGTCATGTGACATCACATACATCTACTCATTTGAATGCATTTATATTTTTAGTAATTAGAAATAAACGCAACACAAACAATTAGAAATATGTTAATTATATGAAAAATATATTTGTGAATGAGAAGGAATTTAATTTTCAAGAAATCAGAAACATGTATCACATGAGAGAGAAATCAGAACTTGAAAAAACTCATTCTGACAATAATAACAGTATTATGAAATGCATTAAATTCTTTACATGAAAAAAATTGATGTCTTTTCCTAATAAGATACCTCTTCTAATTCTCTAGTGTTTTCATTGACAAAAATTGTAATAGTAAATGTAAATTTCAAGGAATTTTGCGATCAGATATTTGAAAAGCGAGCAAAAAATTAAGAAAAACCATTTGCGAACTTCAGATTGTTTTTATGGTTTGCTAAAATACATTTATTTATAAATGGGTTAACCTACAGTGATAAAATATTTCAAAAAAATCCAAAATTTCTAAAAAAAAAAAAAAAAAAAAAAAAAAAAAAAAAAAAAAAAAAAAAAAATGATACTAATAAATTTAAAAAATTATTTTTTCTTTCGCAAGATTCACAATGCATTTGTAATATATATTTATTTTAGAGAAAGAATGCTCTTTTTGTACCTACCAAAACACCCGAATCCCTTATTATTTTATGCTAATTTGCAAATGAATTGTTACAGAATTCTGCACTTTGTTGAAAGTGAGCAAGTTGCACTTCTTGATTTTAATTTCTTAATAAACACTCCTCGTTTTAAATCTGTTTACTTTTATGGGCCCTAGAAAAAATTTAACACATTTTTTAAAGATGAAATTTAATCGAAATTCTCTTATTACATAAGATCACGGGTTTTGGCATCAGTAGGAGATAAACTAATTGCTGAAATCTCCTATACAGTATTCCAACATCTGACCTTTGCTTCCTGAAACGCTTTTCATTGATGAACTAGAAGGTATTGCAAAGGAGAAAACTTGAAAAATCCATGGCTTTAATCTTGACAAGTGTGCATAGCAGTACCGCAAGATCCATCTATTATTGCATAATCGTAGTGACGATAAAACCTGGGACTTATTATTCCGAAGAAAAAATGGTCACTTGACAACCCACTGCTATTCCACCGGTCAAATGTTACTGGATGATTTTATTTTCATAAAATTCATTCATTTCCTATTGAATGGTTGTAACTACTGTTCCATGATAAATTTCAATGTTTTTCGATGACAATGGTAAACGTTGTGCAAAACAGAACAAGCATTTCCTTGTACATTTTCTAGAGACCCTTCGCTCCAGATTTTAAGAAATGATTGGAATTATAGTTTGCAATACAAAATTTGCTATATTCAAATCATATTCAATAGGAAATAATACATAATTGATTAATTAAAAACATGAAGAATAAATATTTAAATTAGCCAATATTTTATTATTTATAAAATTTTAGTTAAAATATTTTAAACTTATGCTAAAAATTAAAATAAAATATTCAAAATGTATAAAAGATATTACCGAAGAACCATTAAACACTTTCAAAACTAAACCCTGCAGTCACTAGAAATCACATGCCAACAAATATTACCCAACAGTTGTAACTGTCTCCATATTATTGAAAATACCGTTTACTGTTTTCTAAATACGCTGATGAAAATAAATATTTATAGGAATTTTTGCAAGGGTTGAACAGTTTCTTTTAATTTATGCCACTTCGACTGTTCAAAGTACAGCACAGAAGCTAATCACACAGAAAATCATTTCATAATTGTCTTTGCTGCTCATGGCATTTTTTTAAACTGAAATCATGAAAAAGCACAGAAACTCTAAACTCCGCTTAACAGGAAAATCACAGAAAAAAAGTTCTTCATTTTACAGAAACATTTAACATATCATGAATAATTAAAGTAATATCAATATGCAATGCTTTAGGCAACCGAATTAACGTTCCTTTACATCATTAACATTATTACTCTCAGCAATTATTACATTGTAATGCTTAGTAATATAGACGTTACTTATTAAATATTCAACTGAGAATCGAAAAGAATTTTTTGTTTTCAGAAGCAAAGGCACATAATGTAATATTCATTAATCTACATCAGCCTTTACAAATGGCAGATTAATTATTTTTAAAGTCAACTATTGTAAAATTTGTTATTTCCAAATATTTTTGAGTTAAACGGGATACTTGTTTTAGAATAGACATGGCATTAGATTTCTGGCGTTTAAACTAGTATCATTTACGATTTTTATTTAGTGATGAAATAAATTTTCATTTGTCATTTTAATTTAAGATTAATTTTTAAGATTAATTTTGCGGATAAGACCTAGTAAGAAATATATCATGGCATATTAAAGAGAATCTGATATAATAATGTAATATATTCAGGTAAGTCACTATTTTGTGTTACTAATAATTAAAACAATCATATTTCATGACGTGTGATTGTACATGACATTTAATTTGTGATAAAAATTAATTCAATTAAATCTCTTACCTAATTTTGTTAAATTAAATCAGTTGTGTATTAGAAATAAATGCTTGCATTTAGTTAAATAAATTTGTTTATGTAAATTCAAAAATAAATTGATTTATCATAGTTTGCACTAATAAATTTTTCAAAAATATGAAACAAGGAATACAATTTTTTAAATTAAAAACTAATTCAAATGGAAACTAGTTAAATGGCCGTCTGATAAATTTGTTGCTTATTTTAGTGCTTTTATAAGTATTTTTGAGTTATTGTTTTATATTTTGTTCTATTTAAACAAGAAATAATTTCTTTTATTTTTTTCAATTCAATACATTACTGTTCGCATACAATTAAATA
>JAPDSC010088222.1:22332-53145 GCA_026290005.1 Latrodectus geometricus | reverse complement strand
CATTTTTAAATTGCAATTCATACTAAGCAATATTTCAATGATGCAAAAAAAAAAAAAGGAAAAATGCGCTTCATTTATTAAAAAAAATAAATTATAAATAGAGATGTTGTTTGCTATTTCCTACATATTTTAAAATAAAATTAACAGGAAAATAATTATATTTAAGATGATTAATAAATCATTTAATTTAATTTCTGTGAAATTTAAAATTATTGAAAATGTTGTATATATGTGTTTTAATACAACATTTCTATAAATTTTTTTTAAAAAAATATTGGATTTCCAGTACATTTAAAATTAAATTGGCTAGTTTCATCAAAATATCTAATTACCCTATTTTCCTGTATTAAATCCATGGATTATGTGTTAAAAAAAGTTTTGAATTTCGTTGTTTATATTATATGCCTCTGCTGATAATTTGATAAAAAACATTCTCCATATCAGAAAAGTTGCACAATTTTTGTGACTACAGAAGGATCACCCAAGCATTGAAGTTCTTACGAGAAGCCCGAAAACAACTATTTTCACTTCAATTTTTTTTCTTATACTGATAATTTTTCAAATTACTTTTAGCAACCAGATTTTTAAACATTTGTCCTTCGTACTTTTTAGAAAAGATTGTTCTATTTGTATTGTATACCTTCTTATTTTTGTATTTGATTTTTTTTTCAAGTTGCATCTTATGTTATAATATATATATATATATATATATATATATGCTCATTAGGCTTGAAATTTAAATCTAGCCAATTACTCAAGAAAATTGGGAAAAGTTTTTACTTTTGTCATCAGTAAAAAATATCTTAATAAGATGTTTTTGATATTCCATATGTTGAAGAATCAGTTTTTAGAGTTTATATATATATTTGTGTAAAATTGAATTCATAATTATATCAGTCCAAGAATCATAAAACTGTAGATTAATTGCAAATTGTTTTATAATATTTGAATTTAAGATTTTATTCATATTTTGGAATTTTAAAACATTTATATCTGATGATTTCCTGTTAAAAAAAAAACTTGTTAGATTGTAAATGAATTTTTGAATATAAAGATATAAAGAGCTAATAAATATTATATATTTATTAAATATTTTTATAATGCTAACTATGAGAGAATATTTAGTATTGTTTAAAAAAAATAAGAAGGAATTTCAATTTAATTTCTGAAACAAAAGATCTATTTTAAAAATCTATTTATCTGTATTTTGAAACAAATAAAGAAAAATAAAAAACTAAAATAGGTGAAAGGCACAACTTATTTTGGTAGAAATTGTTGAAATATTAAAAGAAAATGTCAGTTCTAAATTTTTTCTATCTTAAAATTATAGTTTCATATGATACTATTCTTGGTTTTAAATATTAATTGCATTTCTTCTTGTAACATATATTAATAAATATTTTATGCATTATTTGCTTAGAATAATTTTAAAAAATGTAATAATATTAAGATCTTATTTGATTATAATATTTTAAATATGTGTTACAATATTTTTAGTTCTTTCCTTTCACATATATTTCTTATTATATTGTTTGCAAAGAACTTATAGGGTCCATTTTAAAGTTCTGGAGAATTTTTATAGCCAAAAGAAAATGATTTACAGAAAATGTGGGCTATTGTTAATCTTTAAGAAATCTTGTTCTAACTTGCTTTATTTGCCTGATTATTTGAAATGAATGCCTTGTTCTAAGTTTATTTACAGCAGTATTGCAAACGGTTAATATATGCTGGGACTTAATGCTGCTGATAATAAGCATATTTTAAAATCGTAAATAAACTGCATCAAACAAGTTTTTTGGGCATTTCCATTTGTCTTCAATATTGTACAGATAATAATTGGTGAAAATCAAACTGATCTGCTTTTTATAGTGACTGATGTTCCTACTTTCAATTGACAGGTTTTTAAACTACATGATACATTGCTCATACATTACTCATTTATCAAGATATATTATTAGGTTGGGGAAAAAGAAATCCATTATTTTTACGTGAACTTTTTGTAACTTCTTTCAGATTCGCTTTGTGAAAAGGTTTAAAACAGTTTTCATGTAGATTTTTAGGTCTTGTGCGAAGCTACGACTGCTGACATGCTGTCAAGTTTGATAATTTTTGATATTTTATAGACATTCTCGACGATGTTGTATCCATGCGAGGTGCATCTTTAGCATCCAAGTACCCAAACGGAATCGACGAAACCAAAATTGTGCATAACTGGTTGTTACAGTCATATATAGGGCGATAAACACCTTTCACAATTTTAGCCACCTGGTTAGCATTTTCGCCATTATAAAAGAAAAACTAAAATGTATCGAATTTTCTGTTTGTTGTCTTCCATTTTTAAAACCTTGTTCTCATAACTGAATTAATCAAACAAAAAACCGCAAGAGAATATTTTAGTGTCAAATGTCACCTTTCCAATGAGCATAAATTTGAAATTGTTTAATAGATACTTCACGAGATAGCGATCACTACAGATGTCTACTGAAAAAATAATGGATAACTTTTTCCCCAAACTAATATAATTAGTGCTATTAAACTTCTTTTTAAATCTGTTTATAAGGGAATATGATTAATTTGTGTGTACTTTGAATTCTTCTCAACTCACATAAGCAAGAATTATTCATTTCTTTTCCAGCTTTAAAAATTATTATCGCTTTAAGAAAAGAAAAAAACATATTTACTTCTTAGAAAACATGCTTAGCCTACATTTCCATAGTGTATTTTTGTCAATAAGCCTTCTTCCGATGACTCCTAACTCGCCCGCTCAGGCCTTGTATTCTAGAGGGTGTTGGTTAGGGCGTCTATTCTCATTATCACTAGGTAGTGAGTTTAATCCCAACCAAGATCCATTTGTGTTCACTAATAGCAGCTGGGCTGTGTAAAATATATCAAGATTGCAATGTTCTCCACGTGAAATGATAACTTTGGGAGTGGCAGACCAAGTACTGGGAAGTCTTCTGCTTGTTCACTGTTTCTAAATTACAAAGAATGCCACCCAGGTGTTTCTATCTAACTCAAACCCAATTCTCAGGGTTAGGTACGGAAAAGCATTCCTGTGCAACAACATCTTCTCCTCCTAAAGAGCCTTTTCCAGTTCTTGGAAAGTTTGTGGGGATGATAGACATCGAGCAGTTATTTTGCCTAGAATGTCTTCCTCCAAAAGGAAATCGCAGCTTGTCCTTTTTGGACCTTGCACCAGAAAATCCAACCAATCAAAAGGAAATCATTCACCAAGTAAGTATGATGTGGCCAGCATTTGTCATATATTAACACAAATTTATCTCCAATTCCTGCATCATAAAGGACTACAATAGGTTTGAGGATCTCATCCCTATATCAGTGGTTAGTCTGAACTCTATTTCAAATGGTATGGAGATCGATGCACCTTTCAGTATAGATCCCAGCATAAACCATCACTCCCAAATCTAACACTTACCTGCATGAATGCTAACTTATTTCTTCTGATAAGCACCCTTTAAATGAAAATTCATCAACTTATCAGGATGAGAAAAATGGAACTTGTCAGAGAAAAGAATGTTACATCATTTATTTTTTCTCCAATCACATGCTCTATTGCCTATTACTTATAGTTGTGATGGTAACGTGAGTTAGACCATTGGTCAGCAAGCATTGAGCATGAAAGTAGTTTCAAACAGTTTGTGTCAAAAGTGGAACCAGTAGCCAAGCAATAGTATTGAAGAATAGTGGAATTCATGTTTTGGTGTCTCTGAACCATTAAAGTTAAATAATAATCTTGATTTGGGTGTTTTTGTATGTCTGAACTTTCCCCTGTTCTTCAACTTATATTTCGAGTCTCAAAAAAATAAATAAAAATAATTTAAAAAAAACACAATTTCAGATTTTAAAAATCTTACTTTATGAAACACCAATGGCCTCTACTATTGTGTTTGGTTCCTTTCTAACAGACCAACAACTTTCCAAGCTATTTATTTGATTAAATGACTTTGTTGAGATATTGAACTCATCAAAATGATATGCTTGCTGAATGTTGATCATTCTTTTCCATTTTTTCTTGCATTTAAGTTGAATGCTAACTCTCACTGGTTGGCACTAAAACTTTGTCACTCTGTTCTTCTATTTAAAAAGACTTACAATAAATATAATTTGATTGTTCTGAGTTGTGTATTATCAAAAGTGATTACTTAATTATGATACATAACTATCAACAAAAAAAAGTTTCTGAAACGTTATCAGTTCATGTTACTTGATTTTTTTATAAATATTTTATAAAAAAATTTAATTGGGGAATTTAATACTTTTATGTTGGATTAACATTTCATTTTTAATAAGATGACAATATTTTTAAAATATTAATTTAGCAATAAGAAGTATAGTATTAATAATTGTTGAAAATTATACATCACTTATTCCAAATAATTTGTAATTCAGCTAAGTGAGTCAAATTTTATATTATATAGCAATTTTATATTATTATTTTATGAAACTTGACTTCAATGCAATAACTTGTTCACTGTAATTTATTTTGTATATGCTAAACATCTTATATATTATATCACAGATGCTTAGAACTTTAAATCTTTATCCATATAGTTTCAAATACTTTATTAGTGTATAATAAATTTATATATGTATAATCAGCTTAATGATTTCAAACTAAAGCAAGTAAAAAATTTAGTTTATTTACAATTATTTTTAATTTATTTTTCAATGTTAAATAGTATCTAATCTATTTTTTCTCATTAATATAACTTTTTCAGACTTTAGCAGATGCTTGTACTTTCATTGAGAGCACTTTAGAAATGCTTTACTTAAATTTAAAACCAGAGCTGTTTTATATTATTTTAAGACATATGTGGATAATAGTTATTATTAACTTGAATGAAGAATCAAAATGCTTTTGTGTAAGTACAATTTGCATTGATTTATTTTATCTGATAATTTTCAATTATTTTGTAAAATATAAACTAAATGCAACACCTTTTTTAGATAATATTATTTATGTCAAAAAGTTTACTTTGAAATTATTTTTTGATCACACAATATTTTTTTAGAGATTTTATTTCATTTCTGAAAATCTTCCCCCCCCCCCCAAAGTTTTTGCTTATTTTATAATGATATTTCTGTTTTATTTATTAATCAAAACTAAGACTTTTTATAGAAATGTTTACAAAATGTTACAACTAGAAATAGTGTTACTTCATTTTATTTAGTTGCTGTTTTAATATGAATACTCAAAAACTTCAGGTAAAGATTCAAAATATTATTATGATTTCTTTTGACAATTATAATATGGATTATTAATTTTATGTTTTTACATCCTTTTATTGTTGAATTATACACTGCTATATTTAAATATCAAAACCACAAAGCATAAAGTGTTCATAAAAGATGTAGAATTCCTTATTTAATTATAAATGGTAATTATGTGCAAATTATTTCTAGTCTCAAGATTATCAACATGATTTTTTCCTAAGATCCTTAGATCAAAATTGCTATTATTGTGGGTTATTTCCTATTGTGATTTAGAAAACAAGTAATTTTTAATGAGATTAAATCTGTTTCATAAAATGATAACAGATTTTACTTTCTATCTTTTAATGTTGTAATTCCATAAATATCTTCTTAATGTTCTGACATCTTTGTCAGAGGGTGCGTTGATCACCTCTGGGGTAAATATTTAAATAAATTGAAAAGCTTCTTTCAAATGATACATGAAATGAGGTCAATTGCGAATGTGACTGCAATTTATTTGACAAATATTATTCTCCTTTATGTGCCAATAAAATACATCTTCCTCTGATTATTTTCTATAATCATAGAATGTTATCATTGTTTTCTATTTGTAGTTTAAATAAATCAAGTGTAAATATTTATAAAAAAATATTTTATTTCTTTATGGGTGTAAATTTATTGAATAATTATACAATATATTCCTCTTTTCTGATAATTAGGGTTCTTTCTTTTGGTGGAAAACAAGAACCACTTCAATGATGATGCTACAAGCTTTAGGACAAATGCAAGCAATATTTTATTGTGAAGGCCATGGTCTTTCTTATATTGAGATGAAGAACAAGATTTATTTGGTAATTTTTAAAATTATTTAAATTTTTATAATTTTTAAAATTTTTTAAATGTCAGAAAAATTATGATTTGAAGCAGAGATTTTTGATTTGTGATTATGGTCAATTATTAAACATTGATTAAGTAATTGTGTTATAAAAGATTTTTAATTTGTAAATAGCCAGTAAAATTAATCCATACAAGAATTTAGAAAATTTCTATTATCACTATTTCTTCACATAGATAAATATATTTTTTGGATATCTAATTGCATTTATTTGGCAGTTTTTATTGGTTTTAATTGACTGATAATGTATATAAATATTACACTAAAACTTTTGTTTTCTCTTTTATAACTCAAAATATTTCAATAATTAGACTAAAAGAGAAACATAACTTTTTTTGATTTAAGTATTGATTTGTTTGTAACCTATAACAATTATTTTTTTTCTTGTAACCAAGATATTTTTAGTTTTCATTAAATTGTAAATTGGATAAAGGAAATAATATTCATAATAAATGTTATTTATAATGCTTATAAAATGTTATGCTTGTTTATATAAAAATTTAAAATAAATATTTCAGATTAGATTAAATTAAAAATAGCGATTTAGAAATTCATTCAAAGATTTATTGTAATTTTAGCATTAGTATCAACAAAATTAAAAAAGTGAACACATTGTTATGACTCCTTTTGTTTATAATATTAAAATGATTATATTTAGCAAAAATATGGGTCTTATATTTCATATATGCTGTCTCACATGAATACAAATATTGTTCTTCCTTGAGACGGAAACAGATTTTCTCCTAGTTATTGCATTTTGTTGTTGACTTATTTCTTTCAAGACTCATGATCTTGTAAGATAGCATATTTATCAACCTTCTTGTAAACCTTCTTGCATATATATCTAATCTTGTAAGATAAAATATTTAATATGCTTTACTATGTAGCCAACATTTAATCTTGGGATTCCAAATTTATTGGTGGATAGTTAATTATGAAATGTTTTTCCACTTCAATAATTAAAATACAAGTGGTCAAAGGCTTATTTTTATCCTTATCTCTATACTAAAATTTTTAAAAATTTAATTAATTGTAAAATATGTAAATTTAATTTTAAAGAATTAAATTAGATCATCTCAAAATATAACTATATAACTTTTCAACTTCATGTTTGATGTTTTTTTTTAAATTAGCGATTTTTACATATATCATTATTTGCATACCATATAGAATGATTAAAGCTAAAATTTGCTACCTTACTTGTTGTAAATTGGCTAACAATAATTCCCTTATCTTAATGTGGGTGCCCAGCCACTCTGATGCTCCTGGAAAAGAGTTAACTAATGAGAGCTGGATGAAGAACTGAATTTTTTGGCCCTGAACCAGTTCTAGATATTTAAAAAGAACTGATCAAAAGTACTGTTTTTGATCTCTCCCAGGAAACATCAATTTTCAGTTAATATAATGAGAGTGCTCGAAAACAGGTGTAGCTATTAAATAGTATATCCTAGTAAAAAGGCAGAAGGAGTTATTAAAGTTCAGTAGAAATTATTTAATGAGAGCAGTGGAATTTGCTACAGAATACTGCCACCTTAAGAGACATATCATCATAATGGGAATATTTGATGATCCTACTTGCAGGGGTTGTCACTACATGCAGGAAATTTCAGTACATATTCTATGTGAATGTGAAACTTTTTCTGCTCATAGATTTGAACACTCGGATTAGCATTTAATTGAACCTTGGAGGCTGCAAGATATCCCTGTTAAATGTCTGCTGATGAAAATTGCTTCAGCCACTAATCTCTTCAAATAAGAGCTTTATTTTTGTTACCTCATCATTTTGTTATTCAAATGTTAAGTTCAAAATCTGCTGTAAAATACAAATACTTAATTTTGGGTGGGAAAAAAATGCTTGAATTTAATGAATGAAATTATTTAACAATTTCTTTTAATTCGACTCTCAAAAACGTGTGTGTGTGTGTGTTGATAATAATTATACAATTAAAGATTTGGAAAAATAAGAAATGTTTAAAAATTGATTAATTGATCAAACTTAAAATCATTTTTTTATTTTGTTTAAACATCATGGGAAAAATTATTTAATGCAGTTACATGTGGTTCTGTTATTATCTTGCACAATTTGAAGTTTCTCTGGGTAGAATTTTTGGCCAATTTAGAATCTAATTTGATTATGGAAATTTTTCCTTAAAATATTTAACTGGTTGATAGAATATTTATAAAAGAATTTCTAAATGTATATTCCATTAATTTACATTTACTGATTTTAAAAATAAATTTTCTATAATAATAATTGTTTTCGTATTTTGGCAGGAAATAAGAATGAAGATACAAAGAAATCTCAAACAAATACACAGTACATGAATTATGAAGTTAGAATTTGATGAAAAGCAAATGAAAAAAAACCTTTCTAAATAATCAGTTATATTGTTATATTAATATTTTAAGTAAATGTAAATACAACATGTGTTATGTTTTGTAAATGTAATAGGATTTCAAACAATGAAAATAAAATAAATTGTGAGAACTTCAGATTCTTTTGGCTTGCCACCCATTTAAGTTTTCATAATTGTTAAAAATTATTTTTTTATATGTTTGACATATTAACCTATCTAAAATTTTCAAAATATTAATATTACCTACTGATGTTTTACATTCAAATAATAGTTTCACAAATATCCTAAAGAAATACAAATATCCTTGTGAAAAATAATTCACAAATATCCTTGTGAAGAGGCCAAGATTTTTAGGTGTTATAGATACCTTCATTTTTATAATGTATCTGGTTACTTTGTGAAAATTGTCTTATCAAACAAATACATCCTTTAGGTTATTTAGGAAATGTCATTTGTACAAAACTACTCGGTTAATTCGATTAATTTATTATATTCAAAATTTAAATATAAAATCTGCGTTTGTGGTATAATTTAGCATTGCATTTATTGAAAAAATTATTTTATGTTGAAGAAATATTCAAAAATTATACAGTATATCCCTAGTATTTAATGTATTTTTGTGATTTCATATATACAGTCGTCCACAAAATGTATTTGTAACATCAAAAATAATTGTACATTGTGTATAAATATTCCAATTGAGTAAATAAATTTATATAAATCATTGTTAATTATATTTATCATCAAAACGTTTATCAGAGATCTGATTTTACTTTTATCATGTTTTGAAAATATATACTTCATTTTTAATTTCCAATATTGATAACTTATTAGATTTATTGATGATATTTATTAAAAAAATTAACACAATTTGTGTGTCTTGTGAATTTAAACTTTTAGTAATTAAATAGTAAATTCTAAACTTTTAAACTACTTTTCTTAAAATAAAAAAAAGTTGTGATATATTAATAGGTTGTTGCTAAAAAAAATATACGTAGCTAGTAGTACTTAAGTAATAACTACAAACTTAATTAAACTTGTAAAATTAAGTAAATTATCTTAATTCAATTTATTAAAATATTAGATTGACATTCTATCTGATTATTATCTTTTTTTAATTATCTTTTAAGTTGCGAATGACAACAGTATTTTTATATTTTTTATTTTATACATTGAAGAAATGGTTTTGAGTTTCTTTTGTTATTTTTATTTGTTTTACTTTTAATAAGTATTATTTTGTAATTAAAGTATTATTCTGAGTATTATTTTGAGATTTAGAACAGAGAATGTGTTTTAAAACTATTATTAAAAATATCTGTGACATTGTAACTCAAAAAGTTTTCATTGAATGATTCATTACACCAATGAGAATTTTGTTTTCAGATGTCAAAGATTAAATGGAATATCCGGTGCCCGCGATAGACTCGACTACTAATTATTGAGTGAGTTTCGTCATATTCGATTTTTATCTTGAGTGATGATTTTTTTATTCAAACTTATTTAATTGATATGGAAGTATCGAAGAAAAATAGAACTCACCAGAGAATGCTTTTTAGTAAAACATGTAATGAGTTTGATGCTGAAGAAGCCAATTTAAAAAATTCTAAAAAAATAATTAACTAAAAATTCTTTACAAAAAAGCTACGATGATAATAAATGCTGAAGAAAATAATAGACATTTTCTTGTATCTGATATTGTTGAATATAATGTAATAGAGAAAGAGCTTGATGAATCCGAAAATTATATAGATTTTTGGTGGTTGTTACAGTTAAAATTGAAACAACTGTCGCTTTTAACTGTAATAATGGCCAAACAGAAACAAATGCCTTAATAAGAAGACGTTTTGTCAAATTATAATGTTTCTCAGCAAAATCCATTAAATACAGTTACCTAAAATTAAGGAAGATTTGAGAAACTGGGTTGCGTATATAGATTTTGGGTTCATTTTGAGAAAGTTGATAACGACCATAATTTAGATCTCTACCATAAGTTTGCATACCTATCCCAATCTATGGGGAAAAGAAGTATAGCCGGAAAACTAATTAAAAGTTTTCCATCATTTGAAAATAGTTATGAGAAAGCTATAGAGCAAATGAAATTATATTTTGGTAGAGAAGAATGAATGGAATTTGCAAGGAAGAAATGACTGGAAATAATAAACACAAATATGGACACTCATCAAATTGCTAATGAAATTGATTTTTTAACCTCTTCCAAAAAACAGAAGCAGTGCATATTTTGCCATAATTTACACAATTCTACTGTCTGTTTGAAGGGGTGAAAAATGAATATGCAAGATGGGGAAATCAGGGTGCTGTTTTCTGTGATTCAAACTGATCCATCAAATTCATAAATGTTATTGAAAGATAATTTGTTTGTGTGGGTTGTGGAAAAAGACCATGTTTTATTCTGTTATAACATAAAGCAGCAAGAGTTCTCATCTATTGAAAAAAGAAACTACAAAGATAGATAATTGTCAAATAATAATCAAGTATTTGCAAACGTGTCTTAAAGTCCCAGTGTTATGTTATTAACATTAACGATTTTAATCAGAAATTATGGCAGAAAAGGAAAGCAAGAGCCATTATAGATATGGCTTCACATCACTCTAACTTATTAAATAATGACGGTAAAGAGATGTACTGTATAAGGGAAAGCTGGGAATATCTTCAAAATTCTCTCTGGTGGAGAAAATACAGGAGTGTGCAAGCATGATGCGTTCACTTTATATTTGACAAATTGCAGTAACTCTTATAACTGTTATTTCAAAAGCATTGAATCCACTTGTTATTTGTGAAAGCGTTCCTACAACAATGCCTGTGATTCATTTAAAAGAGCTTACTGACAATAATATGAATGATTATAAAGGTCCTGTTGAAATTTTAATAAAAGTTGATGTAGTTGGTAGTAGTAGATTACCGATGGTTACAAATATTTACCTTGTGGTTTTTTTAACAGTGATGGAGACTCATTTTGGGTGAACTATTATGAGATGTATACCCCAGATTTTGCCAGAGGGAAATGAAATCTCTGTAGTTAATTGTATGCTTTTTAAGACTAGAACAATGACAATTCATAACTGTTGGCACTCTTAGTATTACCAATCCATTTGGGAAAAAACTTCTAACACCCGCAAGAAAACATTTTATTAACACAGTTTGGTTTAATACAGATAATCGTTTTGTGATACATTTACTTTGGCTTGCAGATCACTCTTGTCTGCTGGATAACTTTGGCTTTAGGGAGACTGGATGGTACTTAATGAAAGTTAAAGACAGAAAATTTGTATGAGGAGTATAATCAAATATTTAAAGAATGAATAAGAGAATTTAAGGAATGAGTAATTGAAAAAGTTCTTAAATGGGAGATTCAATCACCATCTCATTATTTACCACATAGACATGTCATAAAAAAATAGCACACAGAAAATTAGACCTGTGTTTCATGCTTCAACAAAGCTGAGATGTTACCCAAGCTTGATGCTTGAAGCAATGACTTCAGGAAAAAGGAATAAACCTTGTTGAAATGATTCCTACTATATTAATACGTCTATGGTTGAACAAATTTCGAGTTGCAGTAGGCATACGTAAAGCATTTTAGATTCGCCTGCATGAAAATGACAAAGATTATTTAAGATTTCTTTGGTTTAACAGAAACGATAACTTGAAATACTTTAGATGCTGTCATGTCGTATTTGAAATTTCTAATACCCCATTCTTGCTAAATTCTGTGATTCAATGCCATCTTGAAATGATTTCAAGGAAGCTCAACTGCAAAACTCAAAATATCCTGAGAATATAGTTCAGAAATTTAAAAATAGTTTTATGTGGACAATTGTTTAACTAGTGTAAAAACTGATACGGAATTACTTGAGTTCATTCAAGTAGCTTCATTATGTCAAAAAGGAAGTTTTACCTTAGATGCTGGGAGTACAACTGTTCCCATTCCTTAACAGAAGAGGCTTCTAATGTAAAAAACAAAATTGCCTTAGAATTAGGCCTACAATGATTTTTAAACACATATACTCTATCTGTAAAGTTAGAGGAATTTTACAAAAATAATAGACCTGTTACTAAAATAAAAATATTGTCAAATTTTTTTTATCCTATTTGGTAGACATATCCAGTAACCTTATACTTGAAGTTAATATTACAAGAACAATGGAAGATGAAAGCAGCTTAGGATTCCGAGTTACCATCAGCAGTTTCTAAATAATTCGAGAAGTGGAGAAAATAATTGAACATACTTAAGGAAATTGCTATCCAGAGATGGTTAATTAAAGACCCTAATGATACATGTAACTTATCTTAGCACGTTTTTTGTGATGCAAGCAAAATATCATGTTACCTGCATATGTTTAAAGAATGAAAGTAAATCCTCAACTTCATGTCAACTATTTCAAGCACGGTGCAAAGTAGCTCCATTGAAGTCTATTACAATATCTCAGTTAGAGATGCTATTATACACTATTGGTACTCGATTGTTGCAAAGAGTTGTAGTTGATTTGAATTTAGGAAATATTTCAAGTTTCTTTTAGAGAGACTCCAGTAATACTTTATATTGGATAGAAGGCATCAAAAATTGGACTCCTTTTGTACTTAATAAAGTACGAGTAATTAGATTAGTGAGTAAACCAGAAGAGACTTTCATTATGTACTAGGATCGATCAATTCAGCTGATTTATCTCCCAGAAGTTGTTCCTCTAAGCAGTTGTTGGAGACAGAATGGTAGCAAGGTCCTCCTTTGCTCTATTGCCCATATTATGAAAGGCCTAGTTCTGAATTATCCTTAAATAAAGTGTTGAAAGAAACGCGAAAAGAAATATCATCTATGATGAATCTTCAAAATACGGGCAATAATTCCTTTATCTATAAGTTTTCAAGCTGTAATAAAACTGTAAGAATTATTGCTTGCTTATATGGATTCTTTAATAATTGTCGTATTCCGAGAAATACTAGAAAATCTGATAGCTCCTTGATTCCGAAGAAATTTTTGCAGCTGAGTATGTAGTTATCAAAATAATTCAGAAGCAAAGATTCGTTAAGGAATAAAATGAAATGTTAAAAATTCTGTGCCTTCATAAATAAAATAGGTACTGTGAAGAAAAAAAAACTTTTATATCGATCTGATAGTGAAGATTTTAAAATACCTACAATTTTACTTTCCAATCTTGACATTGTACAGTACTATTATGTAAAAAATGCTCACTAGGACTCAAATGCTGTTTAACATTTTATGAGAGAAATTCTGAATTCTGTATGGTCAAAAGACTGAGATCTATCTTATATAAATGTACAGTCTGTAAGAGACATTCTGTTCAAAAGCTTGATACTCTCACAGCCTCTCTTCCAGATAGTGTTGTAGGATCAGAAAAAAACCTGTTTTATTCCCGGGAATTTTCAAAATTCCCAAATTTTTTAAACTTTGGAAAAATCTGTAATTTTTAAAAAAAATGTACGTTTTTAACTATTAAAACCATGTAATGCATAAAAAAAATCATTTATTGAATGATTTTTACTTTTATGTAGGGATTTCTACTTTTATGTAATAGAAATTTCACAGAACATTTGGAAAAAGATGCCGGCGATTTGTAGATTCTCCACTCTCTACAGATAGCCGGCATTTAGCTTGGAAGACGTTTCAACTTGTGTTAATTCTATTACAATTGTTACTTATAGTAGAAAATTTTTTAAATAAAGTATCACTTTATATATTTGTATATACATCTTATATAGCTGTAAATAATTTTTAAGTATCTAAAAATTATTTACAGATATTAAGCTTTACTTTTCTTCCCTTCATACACATGCAGAAAAATTACCTATAAAACGAAATACTATTGTTTATTCTCTCAAAATTCCAGGAATTTTACATCTCTACTTCTAGAGGACCGTATGTAATAAGAGGTAGTTGCGGTGCTAGTCTCTGAAAAACACTAGTTCTGCCAAATCATTTGATTTGGCAGAACTAGTGTTTTTCAGAGACAATAACAAAACTTGGGTATATCTATTCTCAATCGCATGTTTATAGAACTATACATATTGAATTAGTGATTTCGTTAACTACGCAATAATTTTTAATGGTTTTGTGCAATTTCATAGCACAAAGAGGACGATGCAGCATTATTTATTAAGATAAATGCCTCCAGCTTTGTGAGTGCTTCAAGTTTGCTCAGTGCGGTGAATTGAATTCAACCCAACGACCTCCTCTTGGTGGGACATATCGATATTCTTAGAGATTATTGAGAAAAGTACTGGGCCGATCATCTTTAACTTATGAGCAAATATAAATGGTGTTATACGATTGTGAATCCACAATTAATTCACGACCGATGATGTATATCGTGGATAATTCTATTCATTCTTTCAATGTTCTTGCAAAATATCAAATTAAATGGTGTTCCTGATTATGACAGAATCGATCACCTAAGTCTTAACTAGCATATCAAGTACAGACAAAATTTACAAAAGCTTTAAGGAATAAATTTCGATCAGATACTATGTATCTTTGCTTCAGCGATTACAACGTAAGAAACCGCTAAAATATCAAATGAGGACATTGTTTTTATTGGCAACGACAACACGAAACGTATAAGTTGACTACTTAGTAAAATAAGCAAGTTGATCCCACGGTGTTACAAGGGTTGTAAGACTAAAAACTGCACGAGGAGAGTTGTTTCGATCGATACAACGCACATGTTCTTTAGAAGTATCAATTCAAGCAGTCAATTCTAATTGGAGAAAAATTGTGATGTGCTAAATTTGGTGAGCAATCAACAGGCAGTCAATCAGTTGACTGCAATGTTGAATCTTCTGAGGAGACAAGAAAATCTAGAGTGGCCTTAAAAACTGAATTTGTGGACTATTTATGTTCTTTTGTTATGTTTACAATTACAATTATTTTAATATTAATTATAAAAATTTAAATAAGCTAAATTTTTATGATAAAAAAATAACTAAGGTGCATAGAGCTAAGAGAAAATGTCGTTAAAAAATAATTTGTGACTTAAACATGCTTCTCGAAGAACTTAAAAACCGCAATTTTATTAATGATGATATTCTACATGTTTTAGAGACAGTCTTGTTGTTAAGGAATTTCTTACTCGTCAACTTGCAAGTGTAACAGGATAACATTTGCCTAGAAGTTATTTAGAACAATTGAAATCTTTTACCCTGAATTTACATTTTATTCCCCAAAAACATATGAATTTGTAAGAAAAACTTCAATTTGGCACTTCCTCAAAGCATTAGATACTAAAATTAAAAATAGTAAATATCCTTTATATTTTTCTTCAATTATAGATGAAATGGCCATTCGTCAATGGTAAAGAATTTCATGTCTACATTAATATGAGGCTTTCAGAAAATTAAGATTGTTTACCTGTGGCTAAATAAGCATTTGTTATTCTTCTGGTTTCTGTCAATGATAACTGGAAATTACCTCTAGGCTACTTCCTTACGAATGGGATTAATGGTCACCAAAAAGCTAATTTAATTCAAAATGTTTTCTCTCTTAAAAAACATTGGTGCTGCCCTGAGATTTGATGGATTAGCATCTAATTTGACAAAGACAAAAATTCTTGGCTGCTCACTTGATATTAATAACAACTTTTCCACATCCTGATGATGAAAACTTCAAAATAGCAATATTTTTTTACCCTTCATATAGGCTGAAACTTGTAAAAAATACTTTTGGAGATAAAAAAAAAAGCTTGATTTTTTAATAATACTCTTATAAATTGGAAATATATTGATTACATAAAGTTAAAGAATCAGAATGATTACATATGGGAAATAAATAAAAGGCTACTCATATCTTATCACTAACAGAAAATGAAGGTCAAATTCGCAGTTCAATTGATGAGTAAAAATGTTGCAGATGCAATTGAATATTGCAACAAGTTAAAGCTTAATAATTTTAAAGGTAGTGAAGCTGCAGTAGAATTTTTTACATTCTGTTTGCTATTTTAAATTCTAGATCTAATAAGCAATATGGTTTTAAAAAAGCTCAAAGTCAATCTGATATGCAAAATATTAAAGTATTTCTAAAGCAAGCAGATTGTTATATTTTTAATTTGAGGATTAGTGTTGGAGGTCCAAAAATTTTAGATTCCAACAGGAAAATTAGATTTTTAGGATTTAAAGTATGTATTCAGAGTGTATTGCTTACAGCAGAATCATTAATTTGTCCTGAAAAAAAAATATCCTCCATTATATTACTTCCCCTTTTACAAAGTCAGCCTAAACTTAAGAACTTTTCTTTTCATCAATAAGATTCCATGGTGGCAGCAACAACAATACAACAGCTCTCTAATTCAAAGTAGCTTATAAAAAATTAATTGTGAATGCAGAATTGAAACCTACATATTCTAGTAATTGTACACCTTTTTGCAGTACAAAATGCTGATTAAAGCAGAGGTGCCCACTGACATACAAACCAAAATTTAAGAATTGTATACCTTTATAACTGAAATCAGTATTTTTAAGTGTGCCTAGTAACAATTCACCTATTAATATGTCATCCTCTCAAAATAATAATGTTCATTCTTCATTAACAACCTTAAATAGAAGTCCTGATTTGATGTTAAAAGAGCCAGATATATCTATATATACTATTTAAACTAGACTTGTTTAATGAGTTTTCTTGTGTTTAATTTACTATATTGCAGCATTTGTGGTAAAAAATCAAACCAACTTATTAAATGTGAGGTATATTTAAATGTATTCCGAGCAGTTGCTCCCTATAATTTGTCTTTGATTTCATTCAAATCACATGGAAAATTGATATACTCATCAGGTGATGTTTACAAGATTTGTAAAATCTGTATTTACTCATTTTCTAAACTTAAAAAAGACTTCTTTGTCAGAAAAATAAACATTCAATATTAACTACAGAAAAATTAAATTACATAATTATATCATAAAATTGCAGTTGTAGAATTTGATGAAAATTATTCAGATCCCTTTCTTACCATTTTGACAATATGGTAGATTTAGAGTCTAAGAGAGCAATTTTCTTCTATGGGGATATTTTTTCAATTAAAATTTTATTGTCTTATTTAAGCAGTTTGTGTACATTTGAGTTTTAAAATTATCGATTTCATTTTTATATTGAAAAATAATTTTTTCACTAGTTGACCAATATAGCTAGAAAGTTAAAAACAAAGTTAAGAGAAAATAAGTAAAAGCAAAAGAAGTTAAAAAGTAAATTAATTGTATCCACATGACCATTTAAAAAAACTAAAGACCACTCTCAATATGTACAAAATTAAAAAGAAATAATATCCAAACTGAGATTATTGATTATTATTGAATAAAAATGTGAACAGAATAAATATACAATATATAGACAAAAATATATACAAATTTTAAAAATGAACTATCCAAAAGATATTACAAATCTAGCTGATTTTTGTGATAGCATGTAACTCAAAGAACATATTTCCTTCAAGTGATTGATTAGGTTTGTCTGTCATTCAACAGCCATTTCTTGCAAAGGTGATTCATGACAGGATCTACAATTTTTCCATTGATATAGTGAGGAGAATTTTTTATTTATTTAGTCCAGCTGACTTTGGGTATATCATAATGCTCAGTCAAAGAATCCAAATGACGATTAAATTCCTAAAACAAAAAAATAGCATATTATAACTTAAGTAAATTAATCACATACATATGGCATAAAATAAAAACTTTATTGAACAATTTTTAAATTAAATATACAGGAATAACATAAATGATTAATTTGATTTGAAAAGTTATGTTTTCATAAGTACTTTTAATCATGAAAGATGAAAAGAATCATGAATTTAAAAAGTTTATTTTGTGTATTCCAGGTGATCATCAGTTTTCTGATTGGAAGAGGTAGTATAAGGTAACAGTTAAACATTGGGAAAGAGAAAGCAAAAAGATTATGTTAGTGATTTATAAGTAATAACTGTGAACTGCACTTGCACAGCTATTAAAAAGAAATAAAATCCAAACTGAGATTAATAATTATTAAAATGTGAACAGAACAAATATACATTGTATAGAGAAAAATACATAAAAATTAACTATGTAAAAAATATTTCAAATCTAGTTCATTTTTGTGATAACAAAAAATAACAACTCAAAGTAACAAAAAATAGTATGGGAAGAAAATATAGTATAAACAAAGCACTTTGTTTTGGCAATTCTAGGGTACTAGTCATTTGTATCAAAACCTATAAAATGATTCTATTTATCTTCTGGACATGTGTCATGATCTCCTCAAAGAAACACATAATGAACATATCTAAAGGGTTTATAAAGTTGAACAGTTTATGATTCTTTTCAGATATCTCCCACGTATATATGTGTAATATTTTGAAAATATAGCCTTTTCAAAATGAATAATTTATGCTAGCCTTGTATAATGAAATTGCAGAACTTTGTTTTTCGTTTCTTAAACAATCTAAGCTCAATTAATTTTCCCTCTTTGAGATAAACATACATTAACAATAAATTCTTCTAAATAAAATGGAAGCAACATAACATTTCAACCCATAGAAAATGCTTAATCTTTATTTATGCTAGTGCAATTTATTCCATTTGAAACGTAAAAGCCAGGACTTTGTTCTTCTTGTACACTTTGTTAAGTATCAATTCACAGAATAAAAATGATATATATACATACATATGATTTTGATAGAATTGCATTTCTTGTTTATGGTAGAATGATTTTCAGTACAAATAAGAATATACATAAAATCATTCATTCAGAACTGTTTAGTTGGACTGGAAAAAAATATTACAGTTTAAAGTCCTGGTAAAAAGGAAATTTATAATTTCCCTGATAAAAATGAAACACTGAAAAATTTATAGTTTGATTTTTAACATTTTAGCTTATAACAAATAGCATGATTTCGTTAATATTTATAATTCAAATTTTCTTGATTTAAAAAAAAAACTACTTTTGAAAAAGTTAAAATATACTACAAAGACAGCTTTTGTATAAAATTTTCAAATTCATTACAGCTTCCGTTTACTTTTAAAAATTAGTGACTAGTCCCTAACATGGTTCAACAGAGATACAATAATTTTAATTACCACTTATAAATTAAAATTTGGAAAAATATTTTTTTTTCTTATGCTTATTTTCATAAATCTCTTGTTTGTATTATTTTCTTCCTTTACTCTATTTTTTTACAGTTGAAAAACTTGGATTGACAGGTATCTATAAGATTATTATAAATTTTTTGAATAACTGCACAATTAATGTTGAAATCCTGGACTTTTTAAAACCAGTCATATACAATTTTTCCTTTTGAATATCACTACACCTTACAGAATAAACATCTGAATATGATCAATAACTTCAAGTGCAAATATAAATTATTTTTGAAAGCAGCGATTATGGTTTTTAATTGGCGAATGAAATCTACATTCTAAATGGCAGCAATGTTAAGGAAAAAAATGATATTAAGATCATTTTATTAGACAGGCTTTATTAAAACAAACCATTATAAATGAAGAAAATCAAGAACGATTACCTGATGATTTGAGTGAAAGCGAGTAACTCATTTATGAAATTCAAAAAAGAAATAGACTTCTACTCAAAATACCATTGCAACCAAATTATTTTATTTATAAATAAGAAAAATAAATTGTATTACTGTATTTTCCAGCATATATTCTGAAGCACTATATAATCCACAAAAATTTTTGGTGAATAAAACAAAACATATATGCTTACAATGCACATAAAATATGTACAGCATGATTCAAAAAAATTAAATTGAACAAAAAAAATTTTTTTATGAAAAACATCTGAATGGATTCATCTCCCATCTTATTTAATTATATTTGTACCTATGTCATCACCAATGCAATAAACTTGGGATGAATGCACAGGGTTGATCGACAAGAGTGATAATCCTAAGATGATTCTAGTAAAATTTATTGCTTATTACTTATCCTTTAAAGTAAAGCTATACACATATTAAAATAATTCTTTATTTTATTCCGGTTTAAATGAAATAAATGGGTTATTCTTGAATTGCACATGGGATACATTTTTTCTTTCATGTTCCGCATGCTTTGTATTCACCTTACATTAGCAAGTTTGTCGCCATTTTTTAAATGCTTTTTCTATAACTTTTAGTATAAAATTTGTCTTGTAACTGTTTCCAAATGATGATTTATGAACATAGATATTATCTAAGCTAAACATCAGGTCAATATAAAATGAGAATGGCCAATAGCCACAGTAACATCTTTTCGAGAAACCAAATTTGTTTTTTAATATAATTGGGCAAAACTTATTATAGTCGAAATAAATTAAGTAAGTCATAATGCCATCCATTATTTATTTTATAAAACACAAACAACATTTTTGATTTTAATAGCAGAAAAACATTATGAAATTATTTAAAATATTTTTAATTCTTAAAATTGTTTAATAAAAATTGCTTTCAAATGATATAGTAATTTAATGAATGTCTTAACATATATTTCAGTTTTTATTTCTACGAATGTTTATTTAAACTAATAAAGAAACAGGAAAATAGAATATTACAATATACTTAAATTTAATCATTTAGAGAAGTGCTGTTATGAGCATATATAATTCCCAAAGAAATGTTTTATTTCATGTAAATTACATGTATAATATTAAAATAAAAAGAAAGCCAAGAACTGTTTGCCAAATTCTTTAAATTTTTTTACCCACTTTCAGTTAAACCAAAAATTAATTTTAAAAACTAGGTTTCATTCATTATTCTATTTTATCAGACTCTAAACTAAATTAAATATAGTTCATAAAAAAAATGTATACACAATTATAAGTTTAATAATGTAACAATTAAAGAAATTTTCTTTAACCCCCCTCCTTTAATTTTATCTTTTGAAAACAAATGCCATCAGAATGTATTTGCCTTATAGAAGCAGTTAAAGAATACTAACCAAAATGAAGAACCATGTCATAAAAAAAAACATCATGAAGTTTTCAATTAGATTGGTTTAAGTCTAAATAAAATCGCTATATATCTAATTATGGTTAAATATCTATAAAAAGTTAAAAGCTAAAAGTAGCAAAAACATTCAAAATACACTAATACATACAAAAATTACCAAATATTTTCTTTGACCTTCAAATAATTATAGCAAAACAATTGGAGGAGTTTTTTTTTTTCCATAAATCTTGAGTTAATATTTTAAAATAAGCATGGGTATCACCTACATCTGGGGGGGGGATGCTTGAATTGAAAATAGAAATTCATTGATAGAAAAGATTTTAACTATTGCAGCCTGTTATAATGTAAAATAATTGATACTTAATGTTAAAATAAAGCAAGAAATCTTCAAATTATAATACATATTTCAAATTATAAAAAACTTAAGAAATATTTAAATTGTAATCAGGGAAAAAAAGTTCAAACAAAGCAGGCAAAATGTCTCTCCATAAAAATCTAGTATTGACACTTTAGCAAACCCTACAGAGAGTCTTAGATTTGTATATAGCAGATAAAATATTGTACCCAAGAAGAAATCACAAAATAAACAACTACTGACTCTGATAAAACACAAGATTAAAATCTGCAATCATTAAAAATCATTAATACACCTAGATCACTTAAAATTAAGACTTTAAATTTAAATGAAATAGATTATTGGTTTAAAACAAATGCTTTATTGTTTAAATATTTTTATCTTTATTGTAGTACACAAAATTACATATTTAGCATTAAAAAGCATTTCTTGCATTGAAGAAAGCACAAAATCATGTCAACAACAAGTTTAAGTCTAAGCTAGAAAATTTTCAATTTTTTCAAAAGAATTGCTAATTCATAGCATTTTTTTTTTTTCAGTTTTATTAAGTAAATAAAACTGGTATTTAGCAATTTAAAAGTTCAATAACCACACAAAATGTATTGATAAAACAGCAATATAATAAAAAGTTGGCATTGCTTATTAATACTACTTTTAAAAAATTGTTAAATTCAAGCTCGACAAAATAATATTCAAAGAAATTAATTACTGAAGATTGTACAAAATATTATATTATTCTGTGAAACTTGAATTTAAAAATGTTGTCTCAAGGAAATTTATAAACATAGTTAAAAAGAGATCATCTAATCTTATAAATGGCAAGTTCCGGCATAGAAATTCTAAACTACAATTATTACTTCATTAATAAAAATTCTGTTTATAAAATTTTGCAATAATGGAAATCAATATCCAAAATGAAAGAATAGTATTAAAAAATATAAATATTAATATTTACAATAGAAAAAAAATTAGTTTTCCACATAAAAAAATGTTATAAAATTTCAAAACCATGTAGCAGAAAATTGAAACTTGACCAATATTTAAATTATTAAAACATGGAAAACGACTTACCTCAACTCTTTGCTTGTGAGTTTTTGCTGCTTTATCAAGTATCCTTTCCACTTGCTATTTGAATAAATAAAAAATTATTAATATTTTTATTGTTAAAAGAATTTTTAAATAACATTAATAATTTTAATGAAGTAAAATTCAGAAAATTAAAAATTTATATAACAACTACTGTAATTACATGTTTTAAAAAAATGATCAAAGTAGTTTTAATTTATTAAATTAAAGAAAAAACTTTAAATCCAAATAAAAATTTACTGTTTCTTAAACAAAAAACTGAATTTGAAAAAATATCGATTAAATCATTTATGTAATCATGATTTAAAAGGACATATAAATGCTCACAATACTTTTGCTAAAAACATAGATTAACAATTTTAAAATTAAATAAGTTTATTATTCTGACAGTTATTTTTCATTTATAATTATTTCTCAACATAAATCAACAATTCTTTCAATAATTCAATAAATATTCTTAAGAAACTTAATTGAAAAAATAATTCCATAAATCTATTTTATATAATTGTGTATAATTCATATTTCAACTTACCTTTTTTTCCTTCATTTTCAGAAATGCCCTCTCTGCTTTTGTTAGTGGAACTAATTTTGGTTTTTGTTCTTCAATATGCTCAATAATAGTATTTTTCTCTATCTTAGCAGCTTTTTCAAATATCTTTTCTTTCTCTTTATTCTTCTTTTTTCTGGAAAAAGGAAAAAATTTATCAAACTGAAAATGTAGGAAAAAAAAAATGCAATATTTTAATATTGAATGTATTAATTTACTTTTAGTATGTAATCAATCAAGTCATACATTAATGTCAACTAAATACCTATTTAGGTTAATTAGATGGAATAATTTAAATATCCAATAGTTTTAATCTTTCAAATTGGAATGATTAAATAACAAATTCAATATGCTTTTTTTTGTTGATTTTATTTATTTTTTAAATTGTAAAACACAAAACATTAGGTTGGGGAAAAAGAAATCCATTATTTTTACATGAACTTTATGTAACTTCTTTTGGATTCTATTTGTAAAAAGGTTTAAAACAGCTTTCATGTAGATTTTTAGGTCTTGCGTGTTACGACTGCTGACATGCGGTTAACTTCGATCATTTTTGATATTTTATAGACATTTTCGACGATGCTGTATCCACATGCGAGGTGCATCTCTAACATCAAAAATACCCGAACGGAATCGACGAAACAAAAATTGTAGGTAACTGGTTGTTACAGTCTTATATAGGACGATAAACACCTTTCACAATTTTAGCCACCTGGCAATCTTTTTCGCCGTTACAAGAGAAAAACGAAAATGTATCGAATTTTCTGTTTGTTGTCTTCCATTTTTAAAACTTTGTACTCGTAACTGAATTAATCAAACAAAAAACCGCAAGAGGATACTTTAGTATCAAATGTCAGCCTTCCAATGAGCATAAATCTGAAATTGTTTGATAGATACCTCACGAGATATCGATCACTACAGATGTCTACCGAAAAAATAATGGATTACTTTTTTCCCAACCTAATACTTTTCAGTACTTTTATTTGCACATTTTTTCATAAGAATGTAACATTTGAAGTTTTTGGCAAATAGTTAGACCAACAAGTATGACTAAGTAATAAGACAAATGAATTATAGGTATTTTTTTATTTGTTTCACATATCAAGAGATACTGACTAGGAAAAACAATTCTGAACACATTGCTTTGAATCTGAAAAAGGTTCAGCAACAAAGCAATGTGAATAATCAAAGGGAAAACATACAAGAGTTTACATTTTACAAAAACTTAAATACTTTCAATTTTACAAACTAGTAACTGGTCCCTAATATGGAAGCCCATAAACTTTGATTTTAATTCCCATTAACGAAATTTTATTTTAAAAATCTATTTTTTATGAATTTTCTCTCATGTATTTTAGTTTACATATATTTTTATCACCTGATAATTAAAAAAAAACTTTTTATTCTATATTTAAAAAACTAGAATAAAAACATGAAAATACTGATGTCCTAAGTGGAGAAACAAATATTTTGAATTGTGAAAAATTAACTGTTGTTAATGAAAATCCAGTTTTATTTTATTTATTTATTTATTTTTTTTTAAGTAATTTATATGGAATTCCTCTCAGCTAATATAGTGGACTAAAAGCCCGTGTTTCTCAATATAATCAACAGCTTTAAATACAACAGTTTCAAGGAGAGATCATGGCATGGATTCACCTTAGGAAATCGATAGTCTAAATAAAACAATATCTATAATTTAGTAGATAAAACAATATCTAGGTTAATGATATGCATGCCTCATTAAAAAAATCACTGTTATTGAAGAAAAAAACTTATTTAACAACTTGATTAAGGATGAATTACGCATTCATGAATTTCATCAAAGAAACCTCATGTAAAAAATTTCAATTCAGACCTTTGTGTATCTGGATTCACATATAATTTGTTCACAAGTGTTATTCAGTTATGAAAAAAATTATAGTTATTACATATTTTTTTAGTTATCAAACAAGAACACAATATAGTATTGTGACAGCCTGCAAAATAAGTAGATGAATGACTAACGAGAAAATTGTTTTGAGAAAAACTATATTCTTATTAGGCATTAATCTAATCAGTGAAATACTTTCTTACTAAATAAAAAAATATGTTTGTAAAATGTAGTCTTAGAAGAGAAAAAATGAGCAACTATTTTGCATGATTTTTCATCAATAAAAATAAAATTAAGAATTGATTTTAAATGTGAATTTTATTTAATATTTTTATATAATAAAATAATAGTACTCTATAAATAAAGTAATAATACTTTATTTATATAAAGTAGTTTTGGTTTAACAAAGAGTTAATTTTAAGATCCAACAATTATTTTTTCTTTTCTTTTATGAACATTTGATTTTAAGAACTCTTTTACTGGTCTCTACGAGTTAGTAAAAAGGAGCATCAACTGTAGTATGTTACAAAAGTTTTCTGATAAACAGTGTTAATATAATCTACTCCAATTATATCAAACAAAAGACTTAAGTCTTCAATGGCAATACAATAATAAAAAGCACCAAACAAGTTTATTGCATCAGAATTGTTTTCTTGTGTTTGTATGATGCAACTAGCATTTCATGTCAACATGATTATGTAAATGCTCTAAATTTGTTTAGTGTGCTAATAAAAATACTCGAAGCATTTGATTTAAAAATGGATGATTTTGTGTTTATATTTTTATTGAAAGTTATGTTTCTAACATTAATTTGCAGTGAATATTTTATCTTGAGTTTACCAAGTGAAATTTATTTTGAAAGCTTATTTTAAGTTTATAAAATAAATTTTTCAAATTGTTTTTCATTGTAGTATTTGAACCTTAGAATTTGTGTGTTGCTAGTGATAGGATATGTATGGATGATGATAAAATTTAATAATCTGTTGCAAAAAATTTGATGATAAATGCAATTTGATTCGTACCTCAAGGAGTATACATAGTGGTATAATCATTCAGAAAATATCATTGCAGAATTTTTGGAAGATATGAAATGTCTATTGTTTAACTAGTGCTAATGATTCTGCAAGCAATGATTTTATTCTATATTTAATATTTCTATTGTATGTATCATTATTTGTTATATATTATTGTTTATAAATACTTATATTTATTCAGAATCGTAGCATTGATTAATGAAAAAACTCTTGTTTTTATAAAAAAAAATTATGTTTACATTATAGATTTAGTTTTATTGCCCAGTTTCCTCCAAGACTAGATTTGCACAACCCTGAAGTTTCTTTAAGATGGATGTAATTGCTTAGTTAATTAAAATCAGAGTTTTATAAAAATTGCTTATTATTTCACTATTGATTAAATTTTATTGCTCATTTGTAACCCATTGCAGACTGCATGATATTTAGTTTATAATGCTTCCATTAAATAATACAAGTAATTATGAGAAAAAACTCAAAATTTTGATATTTGAAATAGTGTAAGTTTGCAAAACTCAAACTTGAAGTTTGAGTTTTGCAAACTTACACTATTTTTTATTACTTACACTATTTTATATTGCAGTAAGTGACATAATTTAGGTTTTCAAGATAACTG
The DNA here is from genome assembly GCA_026290005.1 of Latrodectus geometricus. Taxonomy (NCBI): domain Eukaryota; kingdom Metazoa; phylum Arthropoda; class Arachnida; order Araneae; family Theridiidae; genus Latrodectus; species Latrodectus geometricus. The sequence goes on along the minus strand of JAPDSC010088222.1, from coordinate 26,236 downwards.
TGCTATGCTTGGCCCGAAAAAAATTATAACTAGTTTAGGATCCTAGGATTTTACCAAAAATTTATATTTGTTACTGAAAATAATAAAGTAATAGCTTTTTAAATAATTCTTCAACAGTTAAAATTTAAAAAACAATGTAGTCAACAAATTTTTTCCTTATAGAAAAATAGTTGATGATCATTTTTTTTTATTTTTTTTTGATATGAAGGCTAATTAGACAGGGATCAGAATTTAACATGGATTCTATAAACATTAGCTCTGAAGCACTATAAACATTAATGCTCCAAGGTGAAATTCAAACACACAAACTGTTGAACTGAAGGGAACCATTCAGATACCAGTTTGGACACAAAAATAAATAAAGGGTGAAATAAATTATAGCTCTTTATAATTAGTTTTTAATCTCTCTGTAAAAAAATTAACATTTAACAATAACTAATTTAAATTTCTCAAAAAAAAATTGAAACTCCAAAAAAAAGTATTTTTCAATATTTCAATAAAAAAAATATTATTTTTAAATCTATTATTAAAACAAACTATCCTGAAAATTATTTCGAATAATGTTCAAAATATCAATGTCAATATCTCAATTTAAAAAGCATCTTTATTTTTTTAAGTAGAACTTATCAAAGAATATTAATTTATAATTAAGCTATTTAAGATTAAATGTTTTAAATACTTACTTTTTTATTCCTGAATTAGTTTTTAACTTGAGTGGCGTCTTCGTTACAGCAGTATATTCTGACATCACGAATACAATGATTTACGTGAACGAAATTTTGTATTTTGGATTGTTCTAAATTCGCTGTCCGATTTCAAAAATGTTTACTTTCAAACAAATCTCAAATATGCTCTTTACATTTACCTCACAAAAATAATAAACAGTGGAAAACGTAAACAGTACGTTAATAGAATTAAAACTCTAAGAAGGCTCGCTGAGAAAGATTATTTTTGTTGAATGTGACAATAACAATAACAGTAACACGTTTCTTATATTCTGTTGCCACAAACTAATACTTAATATTTTGAGTAGCATTTCTTTTTATCTACAATTTAATTTTTCCCTTGAATTATTATTTTTTATTTTGGCATTGATTCATAAAAATATATTTGTTATTGTTTTTAGGAGAGACACTTGTATGAAACACTGGCATTTCGGTGTAGTTTACCCGGGAATTTTAAACTTTTTTTATTATGAGTCGTATTTAACTTATGCATTCAAATTAAATTCCTAAAAAGTGTGTAAATAAATAGTAAAATGTCATCAATCAAAGTAAAATTTGTTTCTAGAAAAATAAACAAAATTAGATGGCTACCGAAGAGTTCAACTGTGTTTGTTACTGGTTCATATAATGATGAAGTATGATAATCTTTGCTTTTAGTTCCGTATATAGTTCATATATATAATACGGTATAATACAATAATAGTGTAATTTCTAAATATGCCGATAAACTTTTCATTTAATTATAAAAATAATCAGAAAATATTATTTTTCATGTTGAAAATAACGGTGAATATAATCTATAATTATTTACAACATACAAGATTTAATATTACTTTTATCGTATATTGTAAATAATTATAGATTATACTCACCGTTAATGTCCTTAGGAAACATTTAAAATTGATAAATAAATGTGTACATTTTTAAGTCAATTGAAATGATTTTAACTGCAATGATTAACAAAAACTTTTATGAAATTTGTAGAATTATTTTTGGAAAAATTTATTAAGATAATTTCATCGTATTTCTTTCAAAGACTAAATAAACTTCTAAGTAATGATACCACCATTAGTACAAATATTATTTTTATTGTTTCTTCTTATTTTTTTTTTGGTGAAAATGCGCTTTAGGTCCCCTCCTTGGTACGTTTTCAAAAACACCGATGCCATGGCGAAAATTCTAACTCTATTTCAAAGTGAAATTTAATTAGTGACCAATGAAAAGGCTAAAATAAACTAGTAATTAATGAGCATGCGCGAGAAAACGCATCAAATGTATGAGTTGGCGAAGTAGGGGACCCAAAACGCAGATTAACCTTTTTTTTTTTTTTCTGTAACTATATGCTTATTTTTAAACACAGATAATAAAGTATTATTGTAAATATTTAATTCCAAATTCTTTTGTCATTTCAGCTTTAAAAAGTTATTTTTTATCATAGAAATGAAAAAAAAAAATGTCAAATTTATTAAAAGAATTTCAGTGTGTATTATCTATTATGATTTTCTGTTGTATATACATGGTGAAAGGAAAGGTATTAGGACTAATAATGTTGAAAGAGATGTGAATTGATATTTTTAAAGAAATAATAATGCTTAATATAAAATTTAAATATTGACTTATAAAAGAACTGAAAACAGTTATTTTATACTATATGGCCATAAAAATAAGTGATTTTATTCTGCAGCTTAAACAAAATATTGAATATTCTCTGAATGAATTTCATTTTAACCTATACTATGAAGTTTTATGATGTAATCAAGGTTTAAAAACATTTTACAATACAAATTGAAGTCAATTATTTTACAAAAGCAAGTGGTCTTTATAAATAATGACTTGCATAGAGATTAAATAATCTGATAAAATTTAATATTAATATGTAGTTATTATTTTTTACTAAATAAATATTGAAGAGCAAAATCTTTTTAAAATTAATATTAATTTTAATATGCATTTCTCATTCAAAGTTGAATAGTCTATTATGGAAACCATAAACATTTACTACTTTTACTATTTATCTTTAAAAAAAATACTGAGTATAGTTTAAAAACTGTATGGACATTATGGTTTACAAAAAGAAACAAGCTGCTTTGCATTTTATAAAGTTCAAACAATTTATTAGTTGTTCCAGCAAATTAGTTTTTATTTCAATTGAAGTATTTAATTATTTTTCTGAAACATTTTTTGTTCATTCATCAGAGTAAAATTCTGAAATATTCTATTATTGAAATAAATTACCATTATAATTTTTCTTTATTAGCTGTCCTTATTTAAAACTTTAGTAAATACTTTTATCATTTAGGATAAGCTTTTTTGCTTTAAATAAATAAGCAAAAATATTAAACATACAGATAAAAACATTATGAATCGACTCAAGATGCTGGATAGAAGGAACATATTACTATTTATTATACAATTACCAAGGCTTATTCTGAAGTTAATGTTGTATTTTTAGCATAAAAAATTATTTTAAAGCATCATAAACTTTTAACTTCAAAATTTTAACAAATAGTTATAAATAAATAAAAGAAGTTTACCATTAAATCAAGTTGCAATTTAATTATTTTCGATTAATCAGTAATTCATCTCAACAACATCAGTTATTTATGTAACTCAAATTAATATTTTCATAACTTCAAAAATTTTCAAGTGCTTAATTATCTTAATTCTGTTTTGTAAAATAAAACCTGCCAATGCTTTTGATATTTACAAAATAAAAATAAATTTCAAATTATACATATCTGCAGCATTTTGTGTTCATTCAGTTATGTTTTTATGATCCATTTTGGATGTTAAATTTTTATGAATCTGTCATCAACCAATTTAATATTTTGTCTTATATAACAATAGGATAACAATATATGTGTATGGAAATTTCCTCCTATGAAGATGAATGGGGAAAATGATATAAAAGAAGGAGAGCCAGTTGTTATTAGCAAAGTGCCGTTTCCTGGTGATGTTACAGGTTTAAATGTATGTGAATGTGACATTAAAATTGTAAAATATAATGCATTGTAATAGATTAAGTGTTCTTAAAATAATTAAATAACAATGAAATAATTTCTAGAGATTTAATTTCTTTTAAAAAATAAAATCAATTTTAAATTTTATAATATGAAATTTTATTTAGGTTGCTAATGAGGAATTATTGTTTGCATCTTCTTCACTAGGGTCCATTACTG